>VXAZ01006412.1:54392-110559 GCA_013399875.1 Gymnorhina tibicen
GGGGGGGGGGGGGGGGGGGGGGGGGAATCCACTATTCATTTCCCCATCACAGATCTCCTGGGTTTTAGGATGGGTCACAGACTATATGTCTGAAGGAAGGCAGGGGGCAGTAAGCAGAGCATGGTGAAGGATTTTTTCCAGGGCTCCCAGTTCAGTTCTATGGGGAATATTTTGAATCAACATCCTGGGTGACATTTGGCTGACAGACACAGAAAAATTAAAATAAATCAATAACTTGCAGGTAGCAACTCACCAACTAAGATAGATTCAGATCACTTCCAAGTAGTGCCACTACAAAGGAAATATTTTTTTTGCCAGGCCTCACTCTTCTTTCCTATCATGCATGAGGTAAAGACCACTACAGAAGAAATACCTAAAATTATGTCATGCCTTGTCCTGATCCCTGGGTACCTCTCTCTGATCTTATGTACATTAGATTTAAAAGCAGAAGTAAACATGGAGCAGAAGCAAAGCTACCAAAATGGGTTCTGCATGTCCAGAATCTCCCCTTTTCTTGCTATGCTTCCATGTGTCCAGGTTCTTAGGACTGCAGCTTCTGGTCTTTATTAAGGTGGGGTCTAAGATCTTCTGATTATGATACAGACTCTTGATATTCAATGGGCTGTGGTAGACATTTGGGTCTTGTTCTTGTTGGCACCTTCCCGATTAGCTCCCCCTTGTCACTGTAAGATTCATCCTGGTGTTTTTCCATCGTCTTTCTCCCACTGTTACTTCTGCTGTCAGTTCCCCTTTTCCAACATTTAGGTCTTCCCGTTCCTTCTTACGAGCTTCATAACTGCTTTTGGTGCAGCAGGGGGTTTGCTCATCTGGGCAGTACCTGGCATCTTCAGGAGGGCTATAGGAGAGGAACTTAGATTCACTGGTTGAGATGCAAAGTAGTTCATGTTACATGTCCTATTTGGTAACAATAAAATCTGCTTTTGTTTCTGCTATACAAAATGGAGCAGTTAAATAAAAATTACAAAATAAAAATGATGGCCTGGAAAGATTTAAATCATTGGTTCCTCCCTATGTCTGCAAACAAATTGAATGCCAATCCAAAGAAAATGGGAAGATCTTGATGCCTGCATCTAGTTATTTTCATCCTTAAACATGCTGGTTAGTCAAATGAGGCTAAGTCAGACAATGAAACAGTCAGTAAAACAGTTACCAAGATATGCCTTTCTGTAAAGTGACATTTTGTTTAAGAAGAAAATAACTATTCTGTGATCACAGATTCTTCAAACTTACAATAATTGCTTGGCCTTTTCCTGCCAAAATAGCAAGAAAACAATTTCACTGTACAAATTTGCTGAGTTCAATAGAAAGCAATGCATGACCATTGTATTCTTATGACATTTTAACTGGATTAATTAAATATCATTTTAAAGTATTTCCTGTAAAGGAATCCTTAAAAGCACTTCTTACCTACTTCAATCCTCAGTGCTTACTGAGGATGGAAATAATGTCATCAGTGGACATAAATTTCGAAGAACAGGCAAACCCCCATTTTGCCTAGCCTAATTTTTCTAATAAATTAATGAAATTATGACATAATTATATTCCAATTACAGAAATATGCAACAAAAATAATAACTTTTTTAAACACAAGGTAGAACACAAAGCAAGATGACACAGAAAACCCAACCTATCTCAATTTATGAGGTTTGTTTAAATCATCAAAATGGTTGGACATATTTGAAAAATCCTTGCTTTTTAGATTGAGTAAATCAGGTTATTATACAGGGAATATCTGCAATTTAAACACTGATTAATTTCTTTCTTCTGTTCTAGAATGTGACAGTCATACACATGTGCAGCACCCACAGGGACAGAGACTAAAATAATTAATCTTTACTTAGTGCTAGTTTTATTTCTGTGGGAATTACTGTCGGTGTATGAACACTATTTAAACCTTTTTTTTTTCTGGAAGATGTAAAACAAAATAATTGCAACTGCATGAAAGGTTCAAATGGAACTCTGTTCTTGAAAACCTCAACAAAGTAAGAAACTACATAGGGCATTGAAATAAAAGACATTTTGGAAAGGGACAAGTGGTGAGATAGACAATTATACAAACCAACTTGTTCTATAGGTTAGTCTCTGAGAAAGATCAAGGAGATGAATGGTCTTGTGTTATAAACTGATTTAGTTCCAAAAATGGGCTCCAATAAATATATATATTTTTAAGTTTTAAACTAAAAATATTTGGAAGTGTGATAGGAAATAATATTAATTTTGATGACTGGAAGTTTTATTAGTCTTTCAGTGTAAGAGGTACTGTATCAGGGTAATAAAGAATCTTTCTCTCACCAACAGTGTATGCACAATTAGTGCTAAAGCAATAAAAAACAAAGGTGTTGCAAAACTTCAATTTTTACCATTTTCTGTCCATAGTAATTAGCTAAATGTTATGTTTGTTTGTTTGGAAGAACTATTCAGTGCATCATGATACTTACAAATTACTTTCACCAAGGAACTCAGCAAGAGGAAAAGTACTGAATGTGTAACATTTACCGAAATAGAATAAGTTATTGAAAAAACCCCAGCATTGCCCTCCCCACCTAGTCCTTGATTTTTCCAAGGAGTTTTACTCAAACTCGGACAGAAAATATCAAAGTGCTTATTAGCGTGCAGTTTCTGTAAGTTCACAAACCAGAAAGTTTCACAAAGATCTGTGACCTTTCTATATCAGAGACAAGCAAAAGGAATCACTTTTTTGAAGTCACTGCCTTATGAAACACTCAGAATTACTCATTTTATAACCCTTATAAACATTGCCTGATTTGACTCATCAATGTTTCCAAAACTAAATACTGCAAGATCTTAGTTATTGAACACCCAGTTAATCATCTCCTTTAACAGAAGGCCAGTTAAAGCTTTAAGACAAGCTTTAAGGGCTTTTTTAGGAAGCCCTTTTTGCTTTTAATTCAGTGTGGAACACTCCATACCCCAGAGTTATGAACTGGGCAGCCCAGCAAAGCCCCACATCAGCACACAGCTGCTTGATCCCTGCAGCTAACACCGACCTTATTACACAGGTAATGGGTTTGTGAACATGTTATACTGTCCTAAGGTCTTTAAGCAGATCTCAGTGATGACTGTAAAACCTCTTAAACCTGGTGTTTCATTCCAGCTTGTAGAGTCCATCAGCTGCTGAGCTTGTTTACTACACGTGTGCTAATCCACCTTCACTTGAAATCAGGTATGAACTATTCAAGGAGTTGTGTTGACTGCAAGTCTCCTTACAGAGAGGTCTGATTTATGCTGAAAGTAGGGAAGAAGTGTATAGTCCAAGACATGCTGCTAACACAGCAGTGACTAGGAAGACTGGGTAGCTTAGGGAGTGGTTGCCAGAAGAAAAAAGGCTGACATCAACCATGTCTGGAAATTACTTTAGACTGGTCGTCATTATCTGTTTGAAGGCCTTAAGTTGCTGAAGTAACTCTGTAACTTTGGTAACTCTGAAATGGCAGGGGCATCTCACCTACAGCTACAGCAAAGGATACATGTGTTAAAGTAGCTTGCCTCGAATTAAGAAAGGATATTTTTTTTTCCTGTGGAGGTACAGCTTTTACCTGCTTGGACACTACTCATTCCAATTTGATGGTGCAGGTAATAATTTATTTCATTCTACTTATCAAGGAAAGTAATTTTCCTCCAGAGGCCAGACTCAGTTTTGCCTATAGTGGGGAAGGAGCAGCATGTGTAACCTTGTCTTTCTAGTAATGCACAGACCATGAGGTTTTCCTATTGTAATTCTCTGTGTACCCATCAGCAGGCAGGTATCCTGTGGGCTTGACAAGCTTGACTTCTTCCATGGAATAAAGGCTTGTAGCAGACAAGAAGTTTACTAGAGTAGGAAGTGAGAATTGTGGTGACAAGCTGCTAAGACCTCAAAATTAGATTTGGGGATCTAGATCACAACTTGGATTAAATATCAGTTATCCTTAAAAAAAAGTCAAGTTTTTTTAATAAACTTTCACTTTGTTGTTAAAACAACATTTTGTTCAGTAGCGCATAAATTCAATAAAAATAAAATAAAAAAAGAAAGAGACAAGAAAAAACATTTAATTAATTTAAATTAATAAAAGAATATTTAATTCCTGACACTGATTTATTAACCCTGCCAACTGCAAATGAGAGAAGAGAGAGGTTCTTCTATCACATGCTATAGGAACTGCTTGCTTTGCTGAAGCTTTTCTAGACTTGATATGTATTTCCCATCCACTCTCATTCTTCAGTGCATGTGTTGTTGCAGAGTATGTTGCCTGAGGTGATAGCATTAAACTTTCTATCACAGTTCAGGTTTTACCAGGTTGTTTCAAAATCCCGTTTCTGTAGTGTCTCTAAGCAGTATTGTCTGTAAGTTTTCACTTGTTAATTTGCAAATAGCTAGAGTTCACTCTAAAGGCGCTGTACATTGAGCAGTCCCAAGAAAATTTTATGGAGATTTTCTGTAACATATTCTAAAAAGGTGTTTTTTCCTTTAAATCAGGTAATGGAATTTGTACCTACTCAGGAATAAAAACTGAAAAAGAGAAAAATAGGCTAAAGATCTATTTGAATAAAATGACAAATTATGCAGTGACAAGAAAGATGGTGGAAATAATTTGTAGAACTTTGTTCTTTACCAGTTCTTGAGCTATTAAGTTTCTAACTTTTCTCCAAGAATATGTAGTTTTGAGATTGCATAAGTCCTTGGTTATGTCTGTATTTCCAAGTGACATTATTAAGAGGGAAGACTTTTGCCACTGGACCTATATAAAATAATAATTCATCATGTTTTCAGGTCTGAATTAGCATGGAAATTCTCCTGAACAACATTTTCTGGTTGCAAATAACAATCACTTACTTCATTCTGTTTCTTAGAATTCTGTTTCTCTATTACAGCAGTCATTTTCCATCAGCCATATCCCTTGAGTATATTTCCAAAGGCTGACTTTTACCCAAGAAGTCTTCGTAGTCTGGATACTAGATTGCTGAAGAGATTGTCTCTCTTGATAATTTAAGCATGTTAAATTAAGATTCTAGATAAACTAATAACCTAGAACTTCTGCAATAGTAGTGGTGAAAATACTTTCATCACACCTGCGCAACACAATTGCGCAATACACTGTTGTCAGTGGTATTTAAAGGCAACCATTGCCAAAAACCAGGAGAAATGCATTCCTAATTTAAAGACAGGATAATATTACGGGGGAAAAAAAAAGCATTTTAAATGAAGATCAGGAACATGTCCATTATGGCACTGGATTATTCCGCCAACAAAATATTGGAAATGATGGTGGTAAGAATATATATTTATTTGATCTAATGAAGAGTAAAACTTGGGAAAGAAAAAGACCTTTTTGGCAAGGAGATAATTTCAGTTTAACTAACTGATCATGGGACTAATTTGCCAAAATTAATGATTGTATTACAAGACAGAAAATGAAGAGCCCAAATACTGTTCAAAATTCAGTAGGGCAAAAGACTATAGTATCTCTATGTACCATTCTGATGCAGTTTAATTTTATAGGGGAGGTTACGCTTTTGTAGCTGTAGTTGAAGCCGTTAGAAGTCCAGGTTTTCTTGGGAAGCTGAATGCTTTTTCTTTTTTCAGGATACATATTTTCTCAGAACTTTGCTGAAGGTCAAAGGACTTTGTAAATATTACATTTTGGAGACTGGCTGGGGCTCTTTTTCAAATACAATTTTAGTTTCGCTTGAATCAACTCTCAGAAATGGCTTGGCCTACAAACACAGCACAATTAGTTTGTTTTTATAGCCTGGCTAAGAAGAGATGCTTCCTAGCATTTGTAGGATAACTGTTCTCTGAGCCTCAGAGGCTATGGGATTCTGCCCTCCCTTCTGCTGATGCTTACCCATATCTTAGCCACAGGAACCAAATCAAAGAGCAAAATCAGAAAGGAACAAAAAGAGCAAAATCAGAAAGTATCTTTTAGTTTGCAGGGTGTTTTTGATATATTGTGCTCTCTGTGGGGTTTCACGATTTTGAGGGTGGGCATAAGGAAGAACGCAGGATGTGGAGCACAAAGGTGTTTGTATCTGGTTGAACTGACTTTGGTCTATTTTAGCCTGGTACTGCATGTTGATCTACCCCACACTATCTGTAACCTGTTCTAAAATGGACCCGTTTATGTGGAGCTTTTCTTCCATGAGTGAATCAGGGACAGAATTGCATTACTTTGGGCACTGTTCTGTTGCCACAAACATGAGATCATCCTTTCTCTTGGGCCACACCATGCCTTAGTCATGCCTTGATGAGTAATCCTAGTTCTCTGGATATTGGTTTCCTGTGAGCAAAATGAGGAAGAAACCCTGTGAAAAGAAAACTGCCATCAACCACTTGAGCCTAAAATGCAGTGTGTGTTTGAACATTGCTACAAAAACTGTAAAGGAATAATTGGGTCTCATCAGGTTCCTGTCCTGTTCAGTACTGTTCTACTTCATCCTGTAGTTAACTTCTCTGTATGCTTCCAAGTTGGCTTGAATGGGACAGTCACAGCTGCCACTGGACTATATTGATAATAATGAAAGACACTGACAAGTTTTCCTAGAAGTAGTGGAATAGATGGATTGTTACCCCATTCATCCTCTCTATTGTACTTTGGGCTAAAACAGGTTTAGACTTCTCTTGCTTATGAACTAGGACTAACTTTTGAGCAGGCCCTAAATTTGTATGACAAAAAGTTGCTGCTCTACTTCTTATCTTGACCTGCCTTTGATTAAAATAGGTTTCAGTAGTTTAGAAGTAACTTAATTTAGATGTAGGTAGCTAAAATCTTGTCGCTGTAGGTTTTTTACAGTTGAGTGCTTAAGTTCTCTGCACAATGTACAGAGAGATACTCACTTAAAAATTAACAGAATGTTTTGAAGCAGGGTTGCCTAAACTTCTTCACTCTCCACATAGTTAATAGATTCTATCTAGAATCAGGATATTTCTGCAAAAGAATTCCTGGGAGCTGTTACATTTTAACAGATTATTCTAGTGGAAAATAGAGGTTTAACGCCTGAGTGATTTGTGCTCACAGACCTTATTTTCAAGACTAAGGATATTTGGAGTGCTACTCTGAGTCTTTCCTACTGGAGCTATTTCAGTAGTTCTGGATTCATATTCATGAGCTACAGAAAGATTGTTGCTCTTTAATAGCCTAAAGTATCAATGGCAGCATGGTTGCCCATGGATGTCCATCTGTGGCCAAGGAGAAATTAGAGAACTGTGAATCTTTGACATGGATACATTAATCCTTTTCATCACTGTGTTTGACATCTATCAGGTTTAATTGTGCTGCTCTTCACAACCATTTCCTCCCAGTTCTTGCTCCCTTTTGTAGCTCTGACTGCAGCCAATCTTGTTTACTGCCTTCACAGTTGCTTTAATAGAACCTACACAGAGCCGATAATTCTGTATTTCCTCTAGCTTCTCATTCATAGAGTTCTCCACACATTCAGAGCTTTATTATTCCTCCTCCCCAGTCCTTTTGACTTGTCTTACCCTGCTCCCTTCCCACCTTATGTCTTACTGACTGTACCAATACAACAGGATACAGCTGTGACTATTTTGATCCCTCCTCTAGGTTATTCATCAGTTTTCCTGAGCTTTTCTCCTGGTCATGAGCAATTGGGTTTTTGTAAGAAAGATGCTGTGATTCAGTAACATTGACAGAATGAGTAGCTTATTATCTGTCGTTATACAGCACTTGATTGAGAATGGGACTTTGCTCTTGTGTGCCCAGGGCTTGCAGTGTCCTCTGATATATCACCAATACCTAGGCTGGGAGAGCTGACTCTCTTTTTTAAAAAAAAAGTGTGAACATTAGGAGGTGATTGAGTTAGATGCTGCTAACTTGTCTTGCTTCTCTCCCCCAACCTTTTGTTTGTCAGAACAGAGATCTTTCGTCAGGAGATAAATTTTGAGAGGCCCAGGCCACAAACTCATTCCAACTTTGGTGGCAATTACCTCTGTCCATCAGCTAGACACTTTCCTGACCTAACAGAAAAGTATCATGGCACATAATACCAACTTCTTGCCTTCTTAAATTGGAGGCATAAAATCTGAGCACACTGCTACACCTTCAGTTCATTTGCTTACAATTTGAGAAGATCGAGCTTTGAAGTTAGCTTAGCTGTACTTTGAGCAGGGATTTGGATTAGATGACCTTCCGAGATCATTTCCAATCTAAATTATTCTACTCTTCTAAGACATATCAACCTCCAGGAAAGCAAGGAGAGAGACAGTGACTAAGCATTTAACTATGAATCTTGATGAACCCTTGTTATTATTAAGTTTTTTCTTACTTTTGAATAACAGTCTGTATGCCCATTTCTAATTCAGGTGGATTAATGCATGGAATCAGTTTTGACTGGATTTTAAGCCTTTGCACAAACAGCAGTTCTATGTCTGCTCTTTTGAATTTCTGTAAGCTTTATATGGATGAAAATGAAGATCAAGATCGGAGTTCTGCAGTCTCAAGGATGAAAACACTTTTAAATAACCCCCCAAAGCTTAAGCTATGTCAGTGGTATATGTTTTAATTACTTAGATCAGCTCTGCCGCAGCAAATTTTAGTGTGCTCTTCCAAACTCCTGAGCCAATTAGCTTCTGTACCTTGGTTTTGGCTCTGGATATCTCAGCAAAGGAGGCAAACAGGCTCAGGATATGTTTAAAAGACCTTGGCTTGTGGAGTGTATGGTGTCAAAATTGATGTGTCTTCCTGATATGGGCTAACTCCAAATCCTGGATATTTGAGATCAAGAACAGAAAATGTCCAAGATAAACTTGTGGTTTAAGAACAGCTTTGCTATAATGATAGAGAAACTTTGCCAAGCTGTAGTGTGGGAAAAAACTGATGAGAGCAAGTCAGGTTCTTACTGTGTAGGTAGAATCAATGGAATGAAATCAGTAGTGAATACTTCTGAAATAACCTGTTCACAGATGTACCCTAGGGACTTCCCAAGCCCCAGGGACTTGTGAAGGTTCAGAGCCCACTGGGTTATACCTTCTTGGGAGGAAACATGGACTTCAAAATAATGGGATCAACAAGCTGGAAATTGCTTTGATGAAACTGATGAACAATTCCCAATTCACTCAGCTGAAAAAAGGAAATGTGGTATGAATTTGGGCTTGGTTTTGTTCAACATAAGAATAAGAATTTAGTAAACACAGGAGTTCAAACACACCACTCACCCTACCCTAATATGGTGTAGGATCAAGGGATGCAGTCTCACATTTCAAAGTATCAGGTAGGCTTCTGGTAGGCTGGCTGAAAGGGTGGTGGAATGATCATAGGAACTCATGTTTGGTGTCTCAGGTGAATCTAAGCATGCCTCTAGACTCTGAAAAGTCACTGAGAGGATGTTGCTGATTCTAGAATCGGAAGCTGCTCAGTACTCCTAACAGGCAGGCTGTGCACAAACATGATGCCTGATCCACCAGCTGGGGTAAAGCACACAGACAAATGTCTTGTGCTGCCGTGTTTGCTGATGAAGGCATCACGGTAGTAATCAGTTGCACAGGATGACTGTACCAGTATGCTTTAATTCTCAGATATTTGAAACATCCCAGCTCTGTGAACAGTCAATCCATGCCCTAACCAAGGTGCTCATCAGTGTTGGAAGAGGTGAGGATAATGGAATGGAACAATATGTCTATATACAACTTGAGAATAAATGTGTAGGACAATAATGGCTTTAGAGGGTGCCCTGAATGAATGCAGTCTGGCCATAGGGTTTACATGAACGAAGAATGTTTGCAGGAGGAATGTATGTTATTAAATTTGGCAAAAAGACGTAAAAAACCATTGATGTGTGTTCTGCGGGTATCAGACATGCATGACCTGCAGCCCCCCTACAGGCTTTCAGTGGGATGAGGACTCCAGTTAGCCCTGAGACCAGGCACAACACTTAAGCACCTGTGAGTACAATTGAACATTTTTGTTCCCAAATAGGGTGGCTCTTTCAAACTATCCACAACAGTAGTCCTTGGCACATGCTGTCCCCACAAATCATCCCCCAAAGAAATGGCTGGAAGGGCTACAAATGGCACTGACCAGAATTGCGTCAGGGAACAGTTCAGCTGTCAGTGAGATGTGATATTTCTGCTAATAGCTCTGCCTTGACTGTGATAATTTTCTAGTACAGTGGTAGCCTTGGGGATGAGACTAGCCTCAATTGAAACCCTGAAGCCTGCAAAGTGAAAATACGTAACAAATATGTACAGCAAAGATAAATACTGGCAAATCATTTTTTGGAGGTTAAAACCAACCCATCCTCTAACTCAGTGGGGAGATAATGTTTTTCCAGTAGCAAACCATCACTATAGCGAGGACCTCAATGAGTATGTCTGGAACCAAAGAAGGCCAATCAAAACACCTGTGAGGTGGCATTGGTCCTGGTCTGTGGAAAACACTGTTATTATACTGCTATTTGTGTGAACATACTCAAAGTTCACGATACAAAACATACCTTTCCTGCAGAGGCAGGAAGTCATCATCATCCTGGCTTGAATTTGAATGTGATCTTAGGTACCTCCTATAAGGTCCAACAGGGCTGTCACCCCCTTTTATGCTGAAGCATTACTAGTATCCCTGAGCCCACCTGAGGGAAGGTTATAAGTTATCTCTGATCAACACCAGGGTGTAATGCTGAATTGATTTCACATGTATGTTGTGGCTTAACCCTGACTGGCAACTCAGCCCCATACAGCTGCTTGCTTACTTCCCTCAGGGTGGCATGGGGGAGAGAACTGGAAGTATAAAGATGAGAAAACTCATGGGTTGGGTTTGATAGGTAAAACAAAAGCCACACACATAAGCAAAGTAAAACAAGGAATTAATTCACTTCTTCTCCCATTGTCAGGCATTGTTAAGTCATAACCAGAAGAGCAGGGCTGGAGCGGAATGGTGACTTGAGATGACAAATGCCATTGCTGCAATTATTCCCCCTTCCTGCTTCTTCCCCCCCACCTTTTATATGCTGAGCATGATGCCACTGATATGGGATATCCCTGTGGTGAGCTGTCCCAGCTGCGTCCACTCACAACTTCTTGTGCACCCCCAGCTGCCTTGCTGGTGAGAGGCAGAAAAGGCCTTGGCTCTGTGTAAGGCCTAATCAGCAAGAACGAAAACATCCCAGCGTTAACAACACCGTTGTCAGCACACAGCCAAAACGCAGCCCCATACGAGCTGCTGTGAAGAAAATTAACTCTACCCCAGGCAAACTGGCACAATGTAGAAATTCCCACAGCCTGTGCTGTCTGTAATTCCATTACTCTTTTGCCCACGCAGGATGAAGAGATGTTCTGACTTTGTGTTCCCTCTCCCCCAGGCAAAGTCTACTACTGCTGGTGCTGAGTCATCCACTCTGGGTGCACCTCCAGGTTAGAATGTGTGTACGTATAGCCATTAATTAGGAACATTAGGAGTAGAACAGGGAACAGGGTGGTGTTATTTTGTTGTGTTTTGGGTTTTTTTAACATGGATACAGTGGAAGGGAATCTGGTAAGTAAAATTTTAGATCAACTGGTAAGAGTGGAAATTGCTCTAAGGTGCAGAATAGGCCTTTTAAGATGCAGCAAATAGCAGCCCTCTGACTGGTTAGAAAAGGGTGGCTAGGTTCAGGTTAAAGTATCAAAGTACTTAAGTTGACGTTCATCTAGAAATATTTCTATCTCTGGGTAGCTACTGTCGAAGCATTAAGGAGAGACGGCAGGGAGGAACTGTTAGAGTGCAGGCTCGAACTGTGTATCAGACAGCAAATAACAGCCTGTCCTGGGTTGCAATGTATTCTATTACCATGAGCTGTTGAGACCCAGTACAGCAATGTTCCTTGCCTCCTCCCTCTGGACTATCTCCTGTTAATGGGCCCAACAATGCCTTGCTGTATGACTCAGAGATAACCCGAACTGGACTATCTCCTGTTAATGGGCCCATCAGTGCCTTGCCCTATGACTCACCATCCCATTGTGAGATGCTCCGCCCAGGGGGAAGGAACCAAGCATTCCCACCAGGATAAAAATCTGGGGCCTAAAACAGCAGGGCAGACTTACCTACTGGGATCCCAGAGGACAAGATCTACACCACTGGATTTTCCGAGGAAGACCAGACCCTCCTACAACACTGCTGGACCTTCAGAGGAAGACCAGACCTTTCAACAGAACCATCACTCCAGGAGGACTGCAGTCATCATCTAATTGGACTGTTACCAACCCCCCCCCGATTATCAGGGGGTCAGGTTTGTGCTCTGACCTTGTCAGTGGGTTGTTTTTTTTTGCGCTACTGCATTTATTTTATTTTTCCTATTAAACTGTATTTCTGACTTGGACTCTCTACTAGTTTGCTTTTCAAACTAGCGCACAGCCAAATCCCAATCAGATGCTTTTTAGGATGCATGCATGGCATTAATTCCAGTACTTGAACTCCAAAATAAAATTTCAATTCTAGCATCTAATTTTTTAAAAATCTAGAAGACAGGTTCTCTTCTCCAGGCCAGTACTGGAGTGAAAACAAGAATTGCAAGTGTTAATGCAGAAGTGATACCTAAATCTCAATGGTAAAGAGGAGGAACTGTGGAATCTTCCAGGCAGGACATACTGCAACTCTTTCTTTCTTCTTTCACTGCACAGCTCACAAGCAAGGCTGACAGTCTTTGATTACACCAAAATGAGTTTTGTTAATTGTCAGTCCTTTGAGATGTATATGCTGCACTGCAGAAACTCACAGGTTTGGCTTGCTTATAGCAGCAGTGGGAGGAGAAACTACTCCTCTCAGTGCAGTTCTGGGCAGAGCAGCATACTACTGATAAATGGTAACGTGACATGGTCTGTGATTGCCCAAAGAAAAGATTCCTGAACTGAGAAGGGCGAAAGACCTGCTGATTACCTACTGCTAACAAAAGCAGTGGACCAGAAAAGGATTTTGGGATATTCACAATTCACTACAATTTGGACTGCTACATTGATTTCTCGTGCAGTTTCTGTTTTCAACCTTGCTCTAGTGGTCTCTTGGTGATTACTTTGCCTTATACACAGTTTCTTACCTGAATTAGCAAACATTCTTCCTCAAGTGCATCTGACCTTTGTGTTGGAATCGTGCTGAAAAAAGTACTCTCCTTTGATACAGAAAGCTAAAATATTCTACATACTGGGCCAATTTTTTTCTCTATCATATCAGTAATGAGTATTATTTTTTCTTTTCAATTATACTAGGGAATCTAAAGAACATCACTGGCTTTGAAAAAAAGTGTGTGGTGTCGGTGTTGTTGTTGTCTTCCCCAAGGGAAACTTCATCTTTCTAATAGGTTTCTCATGCCATTCTCTGGTAAAGGTATCTCCCTTGGTGTGTGAGCAAGCCTGTGAACTCAGCACCACAGCAGCCCAGGTGGTGCATGGTTCATGCTCTGTATTCTTTTAAAGGGTGTGCAATAAATTCCTGTAGCCTGCAGATTAATGTTAGTGGTGGGAAGCAAACACTGAGAGTTTTTTAGCAATTTATTGATGGTGCTTGACCATTTCAGTTCCCTGCTAAGCTCTGTTCAGGATACAGAGATGGGTTAGCTCTGTGAAAGGGCTGGCACAAAGATCTCTGGATGCATTTTGCTGGACCCAACTTAAACTCTAGTTCAGTATCTCCTAAAACTTGCATGTTTTTATTAGCCTTCTCTTGTCCCCCTTCACAGAGCTCTTCTGTGTGATCCCATGACCCTGTCACCTCTTGTCACTGCAACTCCAGGTGAAGAGATAGCCAGCTCCCCAGGTGCTGCTTGAGCTCAGGAGAGGAAGAGCGGGGTCTGATGCAGATGACTGGCTGCAAGCAGAGACCCCACTGGCCCATAAAGGATTAAAAGTAGATGGTTCCTACTTGAAGCAGGTAAAAGCACTTTATTTCCCCCCCTTGAACCTTCTGTGACTCAGAGCGAAACCCTGCTGTACATAAATAACTCTTCCAGCTCTGTGAACTGGAGGAATTGGGCACAAGTGTGCTCAGTATTTTAGGAAAGGCGACTATAAATGAGTGCAGTGAATTGTTAGGCATACACTTAAAATGTAATACAAATGGCTTTTGCCTTATTACCATGTTGTAATAATGGAGTAATTTACATTTTTTACTTTTCCAGAAAAAAATGAAGATATCATTCAGCTGACCCTGGGAAATAAGCTTTTATAATCAATTGGAAAAATAAAGCTGGATTTCAAAATATTTAGTTGTATAATTACATCATTTTAGTATTGTGTTATTTGCTTTTGTCTGTTGACAAAAGCTGTCTAGTTATTTAACACTCTATTTGTCAGCAAATGAACATGTATTTCCAACACAGGTTCTTGTTTAAATCTTAAAAAAAAATAATAATGTGGAGTTCGACCTCCATAGTCACTGCCTGATAAAACATAAGTAAATACGTTGTTTAAAGTATGCAGTAGACAAATATATCAGCAGATGACTTCAGATATTATGATGATACTGTTAGTGAAGAATATTACCATTTCCTGATCATTCCTATAATTGTTGCAGTTATTTAATATTAACAATTCTTTAATTATGTGAATGCCAGAAGGGTAAATTCACAAAAAGGAAAATCACTTTACATATAACTTAGTGGGATAACAATGTGTAGAACCTATTTTAAAGAAACCATGACCGACGTACTTAATTTGTCAGTCTGACACAAAAGGAAACAACTTCCTCTAATATGCAATGAAATAAATAAAGGTCAGATGGTTCATTTGTCTGCATTTCTTTGCTCAGTTCTACCAGTTAAACAGGATGTTTTCTATTAACATTGCTTTCAGGTTTCCTGGTAACAATAGCACCAAAATAAAGACCAGATTTTGTCTACGTGAAATTCACTCCTCCTGCATAAAGTCCTATGCCTAGAATCTGCAAAGAGAAAAGCTGAAATAAGATGTGGGAGCTGCTGTATTTCTGTGTAAGCACCAGGCTGAGATCCATACAAGCTTACAGGAGTCAGGTACTCGGCTTCCATTAAAACTCAGGGAATTGAGCACCTTTGTTCTTAAAGCCTTGTTTTGCAAATGCGAGCTCTGTAAGGCATAAGAGCCTCCCAGTATTTGCTGTATATATGAGTATATATGAATGGTGCCTTGGGTATTCAAAATCTATGCAAGTGAAAAGGAGAGCACGGAGCGTGCAGCTTCTCAGCTGTGAAGCAGCAGCAGCCTTGCTGAGCCACACTGCTTACGAAGCAGGCTACTGGATCTTCCTCACAGACCATACTTGACTCGTGCCCTTAGGTGACCTCCTGCTCAGGCAGAGGAACATGAGTTAACTGTTGGCAAACTTCGAACCGCATGGGGTTCAAGTGGAAGGAAGGGCTTTAAGCCAGCCATGTGTGCACTGGATGTTCCACCTAACTGGAATGTGGTTTGTGTTGAGGTATGTTTTCTTTGGCTATTTTTTCCTGAAATGTGCAATTACAAAAATGAAAATATTTACATCATTACAAATGAAATTTCAGTGTCAGCTTTTTCCGTCATCAAATCGAATATTCCTATGTGCAGCAGGTGAATTATTTTCCTTAGGGATCAGATACAAAACTGTTTTCAATACAGAGAACAATAAACTGATTATTACAGCTATATACTTTCTGGTCAAGAAGTTTCCCTGTGTTCAGCGGTGATGCTTGTCCCATAGCTCCCATATCAGCTCTGTGCCAGGCTTCACAGTAGTTGCTAACCAGTCGGATCCCATTTGCAGTTGAACCATGCCATATTACTTTTTGAGGCCTGAAATGTAACATTAAGAAGTTATTTCCTGGAAAAGTCTCTTTTGCTTTATTCAACTGCACACCTGTATGTATGGTGATCTGCATTCCTTGTGCTTGAAGCAAAGAGTGGTTAGGTAAAGATGAAGACAGAAAGAAGAGAAGGAAAGGTGAACATAACCTGATATCCCATTTCTAGACTATCAGAAATGGCAAAGAAAAATGGCATAAAGAAAGTGAGAAATTTTTATCACATGTCTAGTAGCCCAAGATACTGCTACTATTTCTATTACTATCTGGTAAAAGTAGAAAAAACCCCCTTATAGGTAACATATAAAATATAAATGGTAATGTGAACTCACCAAGATGAATCAGTCATGACATTCCTCCCATCAAAGGAGTATATTGGAACATGAATGTTGAATTGTCCACCATTTCCATCAAATATAGATTCCCAGTTACTGAAAAGGGTTTCTCCCTGTTAAAATTTCAAAGCCACTTTTACAAACAAAACAAATCCCAAATCTACATCAAATCCCAAGTCTACCTTTATAGACTTATCTGTAAATTGAAAATTATATCTGCATTTAAGGACACTTGTGATTTCATCTTTCGCATCAGTTTCTGCATAATGTTCCTGAACAAACTTGTCTCATCTGTCATCTCTATGCAAATGTCTCTCCGGTCCATGCCTTTGCCTCAAAGTTGTCTTTCTGTTCTATTGTTACTCCAAAAATTCAACTTGATTATCCCCTGTCCTTTCCCTCCTAAGGCATTGTTTGAAAAGTTGCTTATAACTACTGTAGCTGTAGAGAAAATATAGACAAAACTTGTACTGGAACTTCTGTTAAGGTCACAGTTTTGTGAAAAGTGCTGCAAATGTTCAGGGCAAAACCTTTGCATTTGGCTTCCTCTCAAACTGCTTTTGAGTTTTTCCAGTCAAAGTTGAAACAATATTGTCTTCACAAATTTCTCTCAAGGCTCTGTGTTTGCATGCACTTCAGAGCAGCATCCGTTCAACATGTTCCAAGCATCATGTGTTATTCCTGTAGGTTTCTTTGGCCGCTTGTTCTGGGAGCCAGCCAATGCTACAAAGACATGGTTTGTTTTCCTCAGTTTGAGAGTGTGTCTGTTTATGTGAGACCACAAAATGACTCATGCTCTCGACTCTCCTCTCTGTTTCATTGGGGTGTATCCAACATCATTCCTAAGCACAGAATTTGCATTTTTCTTGGAAATGAGAAAAATAGGTATTTTTATTCTATGATCACACTAAAAGGTAGAACATAATAACTCAGTAGTTTTCTACTACATCACTACTTTTTTGTTTCTTGAATCTGACTGTGAAATATGAAGCAAAGCTGCTTCTTTATAAAATGCAGTTTGGGCTGAAACTTTGTGCTTTTGATGTTTTCCGAGATTTTTTTGGGGAACCTATGGCCTATCCAAAAAAAACCAAGCACTAAGTAGCCATTTTTACCTGAAGATTGACTATTGGCAAATGGTGTCGGTCTGTTTTTCTGACAACTGTGGCCAGATCTTGCAAGTGCGATGAGAGGAAGGCTCTATAGGTAGATGTCAAACCTGCAAGTTGGGCCTGCCGAAAACACTGGAAATCTGCTCGCATGTCACCAGACAATGGGAAGTTCAAAGCCACCAGATGCAACTGGAAGAAAAAAGAAGAAAAGGCACCATTTTAAAAAAAGTTCATGACGCTAAGAAGTCATGTATTGGAAACAAAACTCTGCCCCCTCCTCCTGCCAGCACAGAACACATACCCTTCATAATAGGTATGAAAGTTATTTGTTGCCATAACATTACATTTTGCAGAGCCATGAGACCCTTAGCAGATATAGCAATTTATCTTTCAACATTAAGGAAACCATGAAGATTATATACTCCTAAAAATAAAAATCTTTTAAAAGCAGCTAATGTTTTTAATTGAAAGTCTTGGAGTTTTCACGTGAACAAAATCCCAAATCCTACAAACATGAAAAAAAGTAGTAAGAAGTGACTAGATACCATTTAAAAATACAAGAAGTAGCATGCTTAAGTCAAGCAGCACAGATGCAAGAACTAATCCACATTCGTGCTTTCCTTTTTTCTTTCTCTTTGGTTTCATTTTTTAGATATAACTCAGTTACCTTGCTTTCTTTGTCTAAATATTTTAAAGTCTTTTAAATAAAGGCCTAGGTTCTAAAATGTCTGTCTAAGCCAAGCAGCACCATGAAGATTGAAAATACTATAATGAATATTTTAATTATTTGATTGTTACACTATTGTTAGCTTAGAATTTACTCTGTGTTGTAGGTACAATCACTAAGTGAAGAGGCGTTCCTCACTCAGAGTCAGGATTTTTTTTTCTTTGAGATGGGAAAGGGGCTGGGATGATGAAAATAGATCTGGAGGGAACAATTTCAAATTGTGTCTGAGATGTCTAAACAAGTTAAAGAAGTATATTTGTATATTTCTGAAGTAAAATCTCTGAGTTTGAAGAGCAACTATCACAGCTGTCCCTCAAGATGCAAACTATCACATTACAAAGCAGAGCTCTGCAGTTGCAATACAGATCTCATACTTACTGCTGGTTTTCCATTGTTCATATTTGATATTGGTCTCAGTGCTGGAATAGACTGAAATCCCTGTTATTTGAACACAAGCAAAAAAAAAAAGTTAAATATCAGAATTTTAGACACTCACTAGTTTTTTAAATAAAAGTTTAATCACACCTGGAGCCCTGCATGAAAGCAGACTGCTCTTGGTAGGAGCAGAAGAGCAGCTGAGGAAAATCAAAACTGAAAAGGTAAGGAGGATGTGAAAACAGAAAATGTAATGGGTGGAAACATTTCTCAACCCGATTAATTGTTTCGGGAACAGCAAAGTTTTCTTCTCTAGTTATGGCAAGTATGAGTAACAAGCCACCAGCTGTAGCAGATGGGAAACTCAAGTGGTGTCAACTGGAGGCTGCAGACAATTTCTGGTAACATGAGGTCTAGACATTTTCCCAGTGTGCATTTTCCCTGACCTACTCTAACCTTTTTTATTTCTTTCTGGTCATCTTCCTTCTCACTGCTCCTTCCTAGCACTCTCTTGCCCTTTCATTTTCTCAGCAGACCAATTAACCTGTCATCAACAAGACACTTCTCTATTCCCTTTGTCAGGTCTTGGTTTTCAACCTCCTGAAACTTTTGGGGACAAGACAGCATGTTCACATGCAGGTTGGTACAATAACTTGCAGAATGGGGTCAGGTCCAAACTAACAATTGAGGCTTTAGAGTACACCCTCTGCACACTGAGGGGTAAGCTACATTCAGGTGATGATTATGGTACACTGAATAGAGGACTAAAACCTTTCAAAGAAAATCTGCTTTTCAGAAACCCTTTTCTGACCTTCCTTGAAGGGAATCAGGGCTTGATATGACTGATTGCTGGGTTATGAAACAGAATTCTGCGGGTTTGTGATTTTTTGTTTGGTTTTTTGTTTGTTTGTTTGCTCTCTTTTGTTTTGTTTTGTGGTGGTTTGTTGGTTTAGTTTGGTTTTGTTTGTTGTTTTTTTTTTGTTTGGTTGGTTTTTTGGGCTTTTTTTGTGGGCAGCTTATTTTATTCTGCTTTTTGTAAATGTGGCTTTGTCTCTGTAGTGTTTGGAGTCTCAGAAGATACTGGAAACAGATGACCGTCCAAGCAAATCAATTTGCAAGCTTATGTAGTGGTAGGATGCTTATTTTGAACTGACAAATCTCAGTGGAAAATCACATTGTGCAGAGATCTGCATACAACTGCCAAGTGTATCATGCGTCTAGACTCAGTTTTCATGGTCCAATATTGTGTACTTACATGGCTTGATATGGCTGGAGGAGGAAGGCTGTCAGCAGGGATAGGAATTAGCTCACCAAGCTGAAAGAACCAAAAAGGAGAGTAGGACAAAACCACATCACCAGGAGCTTCTGAACTCAAAAAAAGGAGCCTTGCACCCACACTGCTCCTCTTCTGCAAAAGTATCTCCCTTAACTTCATTGTGAGGAAGGGAACTGGAAAAGCTTAGGGTGTAGTGCAATAGTACCTGCAATTTTCTCCATCCATTTCGAACACGGATGAAAACCTCACTGGTTTCCCTCAGATAGATTAGTGTACCTTCTACTACATAGTGAACTTTTTCCAACATACCCTCAATGTTTTGGAACGTTGTAACCTGTCAAATAGGAAAATGAAACATACTTCATCAGACACACAAAACATTTTGCAAGTTAAATAGTCTCATTTGGACACCTAAATGTCAAGACTCCTTCTGCAGGAAATGCTCATAAAGTCAGTTTTATGTAATTTAATCCATAAGGGATTCATATTCAGTAATATGAATATCTTGCTACTTTGGCATACCAGCATCATCATTCTGTGGATTGTAGTAGAACTACAGCAATTTTGTACAAATTTCTTGAGTGAAGATCATTGCACTGCTATAATTTAGCGTGCTAGGTCAAAATGGCAGAGTTCAGAAGAGAACTACAGTAGTTTAAAATTGGGGCAAGTTGCAGGAAAGTGTAATTTCTTCCGCTTTTTTTTTCCTCATTTCTTCATTGTCAGAAAGCATATTAATACTTTATGAATAATGCAGACCCTACCATAGATTTGTGTTTTTTTTTAATCTTAGTTTTGACCTAAGTAAGTTCGGACCTTCTATCTGAGAGAGTAGCTCCCAGCCTGCAACTGCAGTCTTCTGTCTCAGGGCACCAGTCTTTGAATATTTGTTTGTCCCCTGAGAATTGCAATGAATGCCCTCTGCTAGCTTGAATAGGGTTTTTTGGGGGTGGTTTTTTGGTTGGTTGGCTTTTTTTCCCCAGAAACTATGAATTCTTAATTTAGAAATTACTGAGACTTATGTCTTAGCTGGTTTTTTTTCTTCATGGATATCTTGGATCCAATTTTGATTTGTTTCATAATGTAAGAAAAGGAAAAAAATTTACGTGTATTCTCTGGCACAATAACTTTAGATTTGCTAGGGAAATCTACAGTTTGCATCTTAAAATTATGTGGTTTATAAAACATTCTAATAAATAAAAAAACAGGATGGAACTTTCACTCCTCTTTCAATGCTACCGGTGACCACCAGTCTTGAAGAAAACTTTCTTTAGCAAACTTCCTTATTTTGCTCTCTTACCAGATTCCTGGTGGCAGGTGACCCTGGCTCTCCAGGAGGACCTGGTGGCCCAGGCATTGCAGCTGCTAAAATAAAAGAAGCATACAGTACATGCTGAAGGTCATCTTTTTTGAGAGAAAATGTGAGTGACATGAAGAAAGGATTTAGTGGTGGTGTCCAGCAGCAGTGGAAGTTTTAAATAGCCATAGTTGTGTCCTGAATAGCTCAAGTCAACTGCAGAAAATACGTTCTATGGATTTTTTTTTTGAAACAATGGTGAAACAGTCTTTTCTCTGGTTTGTTTGGGAGTTTAAGGCCAACAGATTCAATCTGTTGTAGAAACTGCAAAGGAAGAACCAGACCCAGTTAAATTGACCAGAATGCTGTTCTGGTAGCTAGCTCTTCTGCACATGGAAGAGGAAGAACTTTTTGCTCCTGCCCATACAAGCTTTGAGGGAGTTGTTACATCTTTTGCTCCAAAGGCAAATAAAAATTTACTTTTCCTTAGATGAAACATTCGCATGTGTAAGCTCAGCTTATGTTTCAAGGTGAAAAAGAATTCTTCAGGGGTATGATCTTGGACTTCTAAGAATGCAGTCCACACCACCTAGTATCTGTCTCCAAAAGTAAATTTCTTCACCTTGAGCTGTTTTCTGGAGTAAAAACTTCTTTCTTTTAAAGCAGGAAAGATTCAAAGATATGGAAGACTGAAAGCATGCATTTTGTGCAAATGCATGGCATGATAGTGGAACTTTGAAGCTGTTTGTAAGAAGGAGCTTCTACACAAGGACCTCGCTTGTTTTTGTGAAACCCAGAGGAGCCTTGAAATTGCCTTTTACAAACTGAAGAATCTATGCGCTGAGGCATTTACAAGGATACTCCAGAGCAGGTCCTTCATGCCAATGGCACAGGGAAGGGGGTCAGTTCTCAGAAGTGTTTAGAGCTATTTACCTGCAGATAAGCTGTTCCTCTTTCCCCATATTACAATATGTGAACCCCATACTACAGTATGTGAACTCCATAATTACAGATAGTAATAGCTTTAAAAGAGATAACTGAACCTTGAAGGTAGGAAATAAACAAACATCTGGTCTTAACATTTAGTAAAATGTGTGCTGCCTAAAGAAACTTTTTACAAAGCAAAGAGGAAAATGTGTAGGAGGATGATGAAGACTAATGGCAGAGAGCATAAACGAAAGTATAGGGATGGAATACTAATAAAAATTTGTTTTGTCTGACTGGGTCTCTTAGCTAATATCCAGAAATGCTTAATATAAATTACACAGGAAAAGGCCAAAAGACCTTTAGGACCTTCATGGATGCTGTGGATCTGTCCATGTCATGACAATCGGGCTGATTCACATAAAGCCTATGTTCCAACATTGAACATATTAAGAATTTTTTCTTTCTCAAATATTATTCAGAGAATGAATACTTCTCATAGACACTAATTTAATAATATTGACTGGATGACAGACTGGAACTCTCACCTGCTGTATAAACAAGGCTGACCAGGTTCAAGAAATACCTTGTAGAGAAAAAATTGAAGACAGGGACGTCTTCTCCCCAAACTAGCATACTGAAGGCACAGGTCTTGTGGGAAAACAGGCTAATTGTTAGTTCTCAGGAATGGAGACCTGTATTTGCTAGACCTCTTGAAATGTTAGGAAGAACAGATCTGTGTTATAGCATCTCTGTTCACTTAAAAACTCCTTTTCTACTAGTACACCATCTTCAGCTGAGATTATGGAATGCTCTGCTCTGGTTTTACCTGGCTGGATTCCCATGCTGGTCACAGTTCCTAGAGGGAGGAATCAGTCATTTTCTCAGGCATAACTGTAAAGTAATATCAGAGAAGCCTAGGACTCCATTTGCCAGAACCCAAGGCTGGACATTAACAGTATGATGCTTGTCACTAGGAAACTTGTGACCCAAAAGGAATCAAAAGCACAAATGTTTTGAACTGTGACACTTCATTTCTAGCCACATACTCCTTTTGATGGTTTGCAAAATTTCTTCTTGATGTGACTATTTGTGGCACATTTTGCTCCTTTTCTAACCCAGTAAGTTGAAAACCATCAAAGGCAGAGTAAGCAACCTAAAGTTTCATTTCCATTCAGCATTTGCATAACAACTAGTTTTTAGAAGCAGTTCTCCAGCAGTCTCATTCTAGACCTAAACTCGACTGTGGGTACTGCCTTTTCATCAGAGAATCAGAGAAGCACTTGGATTGGAAAAGACCCTTAAGATCATCAGTGACACCCAGCACTGCACTACTACTAAAACATGTCCCTAAGTGCCATGGTTACACTTCCAGGGATGGTGACTTAACCACTTCCCTGGGCAGCCTGCTCCAGTGGCAATCCTTTACGGGAAAAAAAATTTTCTAATATTCAATCTAAACCTCCCCTGGTACAACTTGAGGCCATTTCCTCTGTTCCTGTTGCTTGTAGCCTGGGAGAAGAGGCTGCCCCATCTGGCTACAGCCTCTTTTCAGGCAGTTTTAGAGTGATAAGGTCTCCCCTGAGCCTCCTTTTCTCCAGACTAAACACCCCCAGCTCCCTTAGCTGCTCCTCATCAGACTTGTGCTCCAGACCCTTCCCCAGCTTTGCTGCCCTTCTCTGAACTCACTCCAGCTCCTCAACGTCGATCTTGCAGTGAGGGGCTCAAAACTGAGCACAGGATTCAAGGTGGCCTCATCAGTGCTGGGTACAGGGGAACAATCACAGCCCTGGCCCTGCTGGCCACACTACTGCTGATACAGGCCAGGATGCCATTGGCCTTCTTGGCCACCTGGGCACTGCTGGCTCACGTTCAACAACTGCCAACCAGCACCCCCAGGTCCTTTTCTGCTGGGCAGCTTTCCAGACACTCTGTCCCCAGCCTGAGGAGCTGCCTGGGGTTGTTGTGACCCAAATGCAGGACCTGGGACTTGGCCTTGTTGACCCTCATACAGCTGGCCTTGGCCCATTGGTTGTCTGTCCAGATCCATCCGTAGAACCTTTCAGCAGATCAACCTTTCTGCCTAACTTGGGGGCAAACTCAATAAAGGGTGCATTTGATCACCAACCTGAGATAATTGATATTGGATAGGTCTGGACTCAATACTGAGACCTGGGAAAAACCCCTTGTGACGGCCACCAGCTGGATTTAATTCCATTCCCCACATGAAGAGTGTTTTGGCCCAAATTTAGCCAGCTGCTCAGTTTGATGGATTTTGCAAAGCTCTCAAGGTAACCTGTCTCTACTATGCAGATTTCCTCCCAGCCACAGCAAGACCTTTCATGCAATAGCACGCCCCTGGCACTAGTCTGTGAAAACTGGCCACAGAGAAATTGTCCCTTTTGTGCTCTTAGTTCCAACTCAGCCCCAGGAGAAATTGATGGAGGGCAGGAGGAGAGTAGGGAACAACCTGATTCAGGTATGCAGAGAGGGTGGGCAGGTGGGACAACTTGCCAGGTGTGAAAGAATTGGTCATGTGTGGGTTGTGGGCTGTACACTCACCTATACAGTGAAAAGCTCACCTGAGCCATATATTGCAGGGGGCCCTGGTGGTCCAGGTGGTCCAGGCGGGCCAGGAGGTCCAATTTTTCCATAACCTGGTAAGCCAGGTAGGCCAGGTAACCCTGGAGGTCCTCTGGGTCCGACAACTGAGTCCCCTTTTGGCCCCTGTCAGTGATGAAAAGTATTTCCTTAATGTATTGGTTTCACTGCTGTGGGGCCATCATCTCTGGTGGCAACATTTACCAAATGCCTGCCATTCCACTGCCATTTAGACATGAGTCTGTAATTTTCTCCAAGGAGGCATGAGTATAATGGAAAAGGAAAATTTAACCACATATTGAATTAAAGTCAAGGATTTAAATTTCAGAAAGCTTTCCAAAAATTCTCATACCTCTCCCTGAGCAGCTGATACCTGCAAAACTCTCAACAGTGCTCTCAAAGTCCTGGATCTCTGCTCTGCTCACACTGAAACTGCTTGCTTTGATGGGCTCAGAGAGTTTGTGGAAAACTTTAATATGAAGTGTGTCTACGCAGGGTGTACACCTCATGACAAGTGCTGTCTTCTCCCTCCTGTGATCAAATGTTAGCCCTTAACCTCTCCAGCTGCCAGACTTGCAGAATAAAAAGGCGCCAACTCCCTTCATTTCTGGTTTAGCAGTGTGTCCTCAGCCTTACTGAGAAGGGCTTGTGCTCCCCATGCTCACACCATCCTGAAGACATGGAACACACGGGATTCTGGAGCTCAGCTGTGCCATCCAACTCCTTTTTCTGCCTGTAGAACAGTTTCTAAACAGGGACATGGTTCTCAGCAATGTGGAATAGAACCAGGGGGATTTTTGAGGGTGGTCTTGCTAACCCAACACTTCATCCTCAGCTGTGGCCCACTCATTCATGGTTCTTGACACACACATGGCAATAGAGGAGTGCAATGCACATATTTGTTGCCAGATCCCAGGGATAAACTTTTTTCCAAAGAATTAGTGCATTTTATTCCAAAGCAGCTGTGATCGCAATTGCCAGAAGATAAAATTAAAAGGTAGACAGTAGACAGTGGCTGAGTTTCATAGAAATGATCCAGATGGGTACAGACTGGTCTTTTCAATCATGTTTCTGGATTACTAGGAAAAGAGGATTAATTATTTAGATGGTCAATAATTTTCAAGTCAGCCTCTGACTAACTTCATATGGCCTATTTTGGTATTTATGGGGGTATAAGTAGTAGCATCACAAATTATATACGCTGCTTTGATTTGTAATGCTGTTAATAGAACGGTCTACATACCAGTGTAGATATATGAGACAGCTGAGCACAACGTTACATCAGCATTTCATAGCAAAGTAATTCTATGTACAACAGTGAAGTGTCTGTGTTTACGCTTAATGCAATTTTCTCCTACTCACCTAAAGCTTAGCATGTAAGTTTTTATATAGTTCCTAGCAATCCTGATGTTTGTCTCTTTTTAGTGTCTTCTAAATTAATTCTAAATGGGCAGTGACAAATATTCCCATTCTACAACTTGCATGACTTACAATTAATCCCGGTCTTCCAGGTGGTCCAGGAGGTCCTGTTAGAAAAAACCCTCCATTTGGTTCTCCTTTCTCTCCTTTTACACCAGCGACTCCATTGTCTCCTTTTTCACCCTTTGAAGAAAATGTATTTTAAAATGTTGAGCTGAAGTGAAAGGAGAACACAAAGCACTGAACTTTTAAATTTACATGAAATCTCTGAGTTTGATAAAGAAAACACCTGCTTGAAATGTTTTTAACATCACTTTCTTCTTCTGTGATATGGGATGAAAAGGAATGCTCTCTCTATTGAGGCTGTAAGGCTCTCTCAGGGCAAGGGCTAGGGGAGGTGGGGTTAGGTGGAGGCAGAGAAAATGCCTCTGTTGCAGTTTCCTGCTATTCTGCCCAGCAAAACCTTGCTCAGTGCTGCAGCTGGAGGCAAAGAGAGAGTTGGAGGAAGCATAAAAGCCTGGTGCTTTGTGCTTTCCTCCATCACCAAGGAAAAAGCAAAGCAACATTGACATCGAATGGACAGTGATTTGAAAGTATGTGACAAAGTGAACAGAGCAGGGTGGGGGTGTGTACCAGGATAACAGAAGAGACACCACACAAAACTGCAGAGACTTTAAACTGCATGTCTTCTGTTCTGCATCACTGATTATCAGTTAGTTTGGGAAACAGAGCAATAGGTAAGAAGAAACTTTTAAGTACTACATTATTATCTCTCTGTGCAAGATGAGCCACAGCATTTATACATTCCTCCTCACATTTTGTGTTTCTGTTTGTCTGCTTTTTTTCCCCTTCAATTTTTTTTTTTTGGTCTACTTTTTTCATGTTTCTGAGAAATAAACCTGTGGATAGAAGAGGCAAAGGGCAAAGCAAGAATGGCAGGTATCTGCAGACAGCCAGAGGAGATGGTTGTGTATATCTCCTTCTCCAACTTTTAGTCTTTTAGATTCCCAGTAAACATGACTCGAAAGGTTTCTTTATGCCAGGCCATTTTGGGGAGTTGAAGGACTAGATGAAAAATGAGTTCTTGGCACCTAAATCTGTAAAGCTGCAGACATTACACTATAAGGTCAAAGAAATCATATCAACTTTGCTACATATATGGAACACTTTATGCCATAGGAATAACTTGGGAGTACTCAGCCAAGCAGAAACAACATCCTAAAACCAGGCAGCACTAAGAGTCCTTCCAAGAGACTGTCAGCACAACACTTTTGGTAGCATCATTAAATGAGAACTTGATTCAAATTTTTTCAGTTTTTCTACTGATAAAGAGTCTTATTCACTTTAAAAAAATTAAAATAATATTAGATTGTTATTATTTTTTGTCAATTGAAGGAGTCAAGAGAATAATGGAACAGAGAGAGACCAAACAAATCAAGGTATGGGTATACTTTGTTGTAAGAGCTTCCAGGAAAAGTAGTTTCCATAATTTAATTTCATTCCGTGAGCTTAAAAGATAAATGACATGACATGGAAGTGATTTTCACCCCCCTTTCCCCTCACCCAGTGTTCTAGAAGCCCTTTAGGTAATGGATGTCTTTTACCTGAGCTGGCATGGAAACAAAAGCATTCATTTAAGGCAGATATGTTGGGTAACAGTGAATTATGACTCACTTTAATACCACCGGGAAGGTAAAAAGCCTCAGTAATAAAGTTTCTTTCAAAAGTAATTTTTATAGACCTCTGACAACTGCTATCTCTATACTTGTAATAAACTTGCTTATGCAGCTGGAGTTTAAGAAATTAATTTAATTTGTAATTGCTGATGCTCTTACATTTGTGTATTTCACCATGTTGCATTGGTTTGTGCTTAATTTATAGCAAAGTACACTTTAAAAAAAGCTTAACAGAACTCAAACACAAATGGGATATAATTACCTTTATGCTATTAATGAAGTGGCTGAAATATGATGGAGGCAGAGGTGGACCTGAAAAATGAAGAAAATACAGTAAAGCACAATAATTACCTGTAATTTTCCTTTTAAAAGCACTGCTTAGGGTATTACTGGTTTAGGAGTTTAAAGGAAAACTATTTACCATAATGGCATTAACCTTTAGATCAAATAGATATTTCTAGTTTGGTTTCCTAACAAAGCAAGACCTACACAGCCTATCTTGTCTGTGCCCTATCTTGTCTGTCACTCCTCCACCTTAATAACTTCTGAATCTCATTGGGATTTCAGAAAAATTAGAAGCAAAGAAGGCTCAAATCCAAAAAATTTCCAGTTTTCTGAAAACACAGAAGCTGGGAAGAGGAGTGAAAGAGAAGCATCCAAGTTAAACCCTTTGATGGAAGCCATGGTAAAAGAGAAGATTTTCATATGTTTTGCTGGTAGTGGGGTGATCCATCAGTAGATGTGTGATCTTTCTTGCAAAGACAGTGCCAGAGCTGACAAGAGAAAAAGGAAGTGTTGCTGCTGTGCTGCCAGTTGCATAATAACTCTTCCTTGACATTTTTCTGCAATGAAAACCGATATCAGATTCACTTGTTACACCACCTGCGTTGTCTGCCAATGTTGGTCAGCCAAAGCCTTCAAGCCAGCACAAAAGGTTCAAAAAGCCTTCAAATATTATCTACTTGGTAAACATTTGTAAAAAAACCTATTTTGCAGCTTCCCATAATGGTTCAATGCATTTCCTTCAAATGTGTTTAGATTAATTTTTGAGAACTTTGGGCCCAACCCTCCACCAGCCATAGGGCCCATTTCCCAGTGTACCATCTCAGACAAAATTAAATCAAGCAGACACTGTGGGACAGAAATGTACTCTCATTATGGCACATAATTTGGATTTTATTCCAACCCTACCAATTACAGCTTGCAGCAGTGATCTGCTCGATCCTTGTGAGGGGAAGGTAATGGATAGGTGGAATGGAATGTCAGGTGTCCTTCTCAGAAGTTGCTTAGTATTAATCTCTACTCTGAGCACTATCTGAGGTCTTTCTAGGATGACCAGAAGTAGTCTAGGTCTGAATAAGGTACATGAAGCCCAGGTCTGTTGAGTTTGCTCTCACACTTTTTGTGTTGGCTTCATATTTTTGCATGTTATCAATTAATAGACCCCGCTTATAAGGTTGGAGAGGTGACATTTTGTGAGAAACAAAAAGAAATCCACTGCATGGACAAATGCCATGGTTCAGAAAGCTTTTCTGGTTGCTGGAACTCAACAGATGTAGCGGAAAGAGTTTCAGCCACCTGCCCCTCAGAAAAGGTTTCTTGAAAAATTCCTGTACTTCAATTATGCAACTACTGGCTTGTAAATTTTTCCTGTCAGTGGTTATGTGGACACCTGTGAGAACTAGAAAACTGCTCTGTATGAAAGAATATTTTAGCAACTACATCATTAAGCAAAAACCAAACAGGAATTTTTTTAGAGCAGCAACAGAATTGGTTTTAGTTAACATGCTTCAACTTCACAAAACATTGGAGCCAGTCAATCTATTGGATTTGCTAGGCAAACGAATGAATCTCTGTTATTTTAGGACAAAAGTGAATTGAGTTTTCAGTTTAAACAGAATTCTTGCGTTATTTTTGCCATCCTTTACTAGCTGCAGTTTTACAGCAAAATCATAAGCACAATCCTCTCATAATCTTCTCCTTATGAAGCACCTGAAATCAACTGATATAGGCAAGAAAATACTTCTAAGACATTACTTTACTTTAAACACAGAACCTGAAAAGGAACAGACAGGTTTGTGGTGGATAAGCCAGCACAGAAGAGAAAATTTTCTCAGTTTCTGTTTAGGAATGTTTCTTGCTTCTTCTTTTGATAAGTTTATTGATGACTGGAAATTGCTAATGGCTTATTTTAAGGTATTGAGTCAGAATAAAAATTTATGAGGACAAGACAGGACAATTGATTTTATTACAACAAACAGATGTTGTCTTAAAAATAACCAAAGTATCATCTTCAGTCAACAGAACTATCTCTTTGGAACAAAGACAGAAATATCCGTGTAGATATAGTGAGGAGTTAATACAGTTATTATATGGGGATAAGATATGCATTAAAGGAAAATTATTATAAATATGGTATAGCAACATTAATTCAATATACTGCATTTTCTACTTCAAAAGATTTCTGGCACCGATCAAAGCCTTATCTCGGTATATGAGATTTCAAAAAACATACAGAAAATGAAGAGTTTGTAATTACACTATTTTCAAACAGATGCTTGCTTCTGTAACTCTTTTTGACTTTGTAAGAATTAGCAATGTGTATCAACTTTTTGATACCGAAAGTAAATCTTTGGGTGAGGAATAACTGTTATGATACTCCTACTGCTAGTGAAATGGTATTTTCAGCTCACAGACTCCTCATGGTTTTCACAAATAAAGCAGAAAATATTAAAAAATTAGTTGAAATGCAAATAATCCATTTGCCTCTCCTGTTAGAAGCGGGACTGTCACCAACAACTGATTGCCTGGAACTCAGAATGTACAGGTGTGTTACCCTGAAATGTGAAGCACTGGGTTTTAGCCCAACTGGTTCAGAAATATTGGCAACAAAATGGTATCTCAGGAAGTGCTCATGAAGTCCTTTTAAAAGGTCAAAAAATCTCTGACTAGCCACTTACATTTCAATATCTATTCTTGCACTTAACACATTCCTAATGCTCACAAATGTGCAGCCTATCCTTTCAGAAGACATTTTGGATAACATTCTGGGCTTTGTTGTTCTGTGTCAGTTCATCAAGGAACACAAGTAACAAGGAACAAGGCAGGTAAGGCTGCAGAGATAAATATCCAAGTATCTTACTGAGTTGCTTTTGAAGTTAAACATATACTCCTCCACAGGGTGTCGATGACATATTAGATTTAGTATACCTGGTGGTCCTGGAGCACCTCTGTCTCCCTTTTCTCCTTTTAAGTGTGCTGTACTGTGCAGTCCCCAGGAATCTCTGTTTGCTTTAGCTCCTGCCATAAAAGCATCACAAATTCATGAGAACTTGAAAACAGCAGAGACTGTAGTAGTGACAGCCAAACCACTGAAAGCAGGAGAAGACTTTTCCATACATGTGGGGCACATGGCTCCTGTGCCTCTGTGCCTTTCTCACTCATGATCATTGAATGGCTGCCCGCCTGTCCTCTCTTATCAACCCCAATGTGTGCAAGATAATCTCTCTCACAAGTCAATCTTTTACTCCCCTTTCCCTAACCACCCAGCCTAAGACCCTCTGAACAAACCTGGGGGTTTTTTTTCCATTTATGAATTTCACTGGAACAGGTGCAGAAACAGTTCTTGAGTTACGACTGAGTGTTGCATACCACATCTTCTACTACCTCCAGACTCCCTTCCCTTCCCTTCCCTTCCCTTCCCTTCCCTTCCCTTCCCTTCATCCAGTTATACAATAGCCAAGAAAAAGCAAAAAACTCTTAAGTATGAAAAACCCAACCAAACAAAAAGAACTTATTTAAACCAAGGTACAAGAAAAGAATTACCCACCATAGTCATTAAGAACTTCTTGATTTCCAGGATAGGGAGTGTTTACCTGAAGACAAACAAATCCATTAAAAATTATCCATACATATTAAGAAATGGAAATGCATTACTCGGTGTGACTGAAAAGCCTGGCAAGTTTGCATGCTAGTGAATATTATAATAACACTTTGGGATTATCTCCAGTTTGACAGTGTCTGAGTATTAGCTGATCAAGTTTTTATGAGGATTGTGCTATCTTTAACATGCAACATGCTTTCAGCAAAAGGGTAACATCATGCATTTTGGAGGCATCAGCAAATCCTACTCTCAGTTGTGCCAGTGAAGCATCAGAAAACACATTCTCCAAGAACAATTCTGAATTTACAACATTGTGTTTGGAAGCAGGATTTGATTTTTGACTGTGACATAACAGTTTGTGTTCGTAATTTTTTTCATCATACCAGGGAGGGCTATGTTATGTCTGATGTTAACCTGTGCTCCAGATGCATTGAGACCACAACCGGGAGGCAGCAGCTATTCTAGCATATTCTCCTCTGACACCAGCTACCTGTAACAGTGGGCATGCTACCTACCTCTGTGCCTGTCTTCAAAATAGGGACAATGCAGGAACTAGTATATGGCACAGTGCTTGGAAACCTTGGTACTTGCTAGTACTATTTATAGGAAACTAAGCAAGTGTATGAAAAAATGGAAGATGCTGCATCTGGCTAATCCTGTACTATTAGCCCGTAGAAGTCTTACTCACATGGATAGCTCCATTAACTTCAGAAGTTCAGTTCCAATGAGGAAAACTGGTGGAGTTCAATCTGTAGCTCTTTATCGACATTCATTTATGTAGGCATGAACGGCAGACTTCTTATCTATAAACTTGGATAGGTTTAGGAGATTATTCACAAATGTAGGACAGATCTATCTAGCACACTCAGGTGCTTGAAGAGATATTTATTAGTACTATGTTTCTATTACTTGTGCAGATAAAAGTTAGTGCTGTTTTTCACTGATTGTGACCTTCTGGAGAAGTGGATATTATTATCTGAAATTCAGTGAAAATAGGCTTGTTTTGTTTGAATCATTCCACAGAGAATCAGAGGAGAGTTGAGGCTGGAAGACATCTCTGGAGACTGTCTAGCCCGAAGGAGGATCAGCTACGGCAGGTTGTTAAAGGCCTCGTCCAGTCAGGTTTCAGAGGTGAGGCTGACAAATACATATGTGATTATGGACATATGTGATCAATGTACAACAATGTCATGCAATGGGGTAAGAAGATTCAAGGGAGAAATTCAAACAGGTAAAAAAAATGATGCGTGGAGGTGGTAGGCCAAAACTGTAGAAATGGCAAATTACCATAGAGTAATGACTATTTATCATTAATTCACAAGAAGATCACAAGTTGGGATACAAATTTCTTCAGCAGTAATATTAGGGTGGTGATGAGTATCAATATGTCTAGCATAGAGGAAGTCAAGAGCTGCTTCTCTAAAATAAGTGAAAAAGAACTGGAATGCAAATTGGAGAAGAAGGCACAGCTATATTTGGAGCTATACTGTTTAACAGAAAAGTAGAACCACCATCCTGAACCCTACACTTTGGGGTGGACTGTGGCTCCCAAATCCTTTCCAAGTACATACCCCACAGCTTAACAGTAGGATATTGCCCTAGGGAAAATACTTCCAGGACTGAATTACGTTCACCATTCATTGCAGGATGCAATTTCTGTAATTCATTAAACAAAAACTGCAGTAGGGTGTTCTGAAAATATGAAACCTATCTCCTTTCTTTTCATACTATCTGTGAAACTGAAGGTCCTTTGAAGGTAATGCAGGCTTTGTCATACTCTTTGAAAAGGAGGGGCAGATCTTCACCTGCTGCCATTCTATGTGAACAGACTGCATTTGAGGGTCAAATAAAGAACATGATCTTTCTTTTCTGATGCATCTTTCATGCCACAACGAAATACATAACAAAACATATTTGGACAGGGAAATTAAAAACAGCTAAAGACGTAACAACATGGGGACTGTATTTATACATACATCTAAAAAATACGTGTACCTGTATGCATACACATTCAGCTCCCCAAAGTAACTCCTAAACTATGGAAACACAAGCTTTGAAAGGCATTAAAAGTATTAGAAAGAACAAGTAATCAAAGTGCTTCAAGCATAAGAGGCTAGTGTTTCTAGTTCTGTTATATATTTTATACATGGCTAAGTTTTCCTATGTGGCTAAACACTTGAAAATCTGTTACCTTCAAGAACAAGTAAAACACATCCCTGGTTCAAAGCAGAAGGCAGGGGGAGAAAAGCTGCAAAGTTATGGTGTTTAGGTGTACAGCTGCTTTGGTTATGTTCTGTCATGGCCATGCATCCTAAGAGCAGATTCTCTGTGTGTGACTTACTGGCATTTTGCAATGAGGCCTGGGAGGGACTGGGAAAACTGTCTGTTGAAAACAGGAGGGAAATTACTTTAGTGAGCATAGGTATGATACAGCAGGTAACGCACCATATAGATCTAACAGTCATGATGGGGCTAAGCCTGGAAACAAAAGCAGCACCTCCCTAGCACAGAGCCCAGCTTGCTGCTAGGTCTGTCATCATGTACCTCTCTGTGGGGCTATGGGGGCAAAACTCTTCCATGACAGTGGCTTTGGTTAAGATCTTTCTTCTCTGCACACAAGCAAGGTCACCCACCATGAACTGTACTGACTGATATTTCCTTTTGCAAACTGTTTCTGGAGACACACATTTCTGCTACAAACCAGTCACTGATCCCCAGTGGTACTTACTCCTTTGATATAAAGTATACGTCCTGGAGGTCCAGGGGGCCCTGGGGGCCCAGGCAAGCCAGGAGGGCCCTGGTAAGAGAAAGGGAAAGAAGGAAGATATTAGACAAAAAATAAATCCCAACTCCAAACTGGAACCCCTAAAGCACTGCAAATTGAAACTAAATTAAAGACAGTGGATCTCTCACCCAAGGAAAATTAGGTATTCTACACTGATCTAGAACTCTCAAGACTGCTAAAATACATAAATTTTCAAGTGCCAGTCAGATATGTACATGCTAATTAGCAGCCCAGAGGAACCCTGCTAGACTGGAGGCGTGACTGCCTTTTACAAAAAATGTGTGTCAGCTCTTTACTGCGTAATTTGAAAACTTGGCACAAAACCATGTTCACCTTTCAGTCCACATCAATGCAACTTTCTGTGAGGTGACATATGTCACCTCATCAATAATTAGAGATCCATTAGATTTTATCTTCCCTGAGCACTCCAGGAAGGACTACTAGAACACATAGCCTCTTTTGTTTGCTTGTTTGCTCTAAACTGTCAGCCTGATGTACTTCGTCTAGTTATACTTGCTACAACAGTTTTTCTGTAGTTAAGGCAGGCAATCCAGAAAATGAACTTTAATATTGTTTGGAGATATGGAGGAAAGGAAAATCTGCTCTAATATATTCTTTTGGGGGGTAATCATCTTTTCAGTCATTTTCTTCCAATTAGAATTTGTCTAATTTTTCTGTTTTCACTTTCCAGGAACTATATTTCTATTTATACCTTCTTCTACAGGTGAAAGCCACATTCAGTACCTGGTCTTTTTTTTCTGCAGACATACTTAAATGCTTACCAGTTCTGTGAAGATATTTACCAATTTTCAGTCTCCCTGCTACTCAAATAAAGCAATATCATCCCACTTATATTTATTGTCTAGACAGACAAGACACTTGTGCCTTGATGTTTGTGTGCCATACCTTTTTTCTTTTGAAGAAAGTAGAACCAGAGGCTTCCTACAACAGAATCCATTTACAAAAAGTGTGCTACTGAAATACAGGGATACTGACTTTATGTTAACACAGTAACATACCCTTGTAGTTTTTTTTCAGCATTATCTGTGATGCAGATGAAACAGTGTTAGCTGCTGTTGTGGCATGGGTACCAATTTTCCTAGCACAGAATGTCCCATGACATCGGAACAACCACACAAATTACTCTGCTATTGTGAAGCTTATTGTTTATGCTCAGCAGTGTTAGTTGTGTGGTCCAGTCTCAATGTTTGTCGTGAGACAACTTGCCTGAAATCTTTTCATGAGAACAGACTTGCAGCAGCAGGAGTTTGGTTCATCACTTTTCATTCCACAATTACAGGTTGTAGGTGAGCGTGGATATGTGATCATCTAGGCAGAGGTCATTATTTTGGATACATGTACAGGGCAACTGTAGCAGGTAGCAGGTATTAGTGAGTATCTCCTTGTTAGTAAAGTAGATACCACTTCCCTGTGATATGCTCAAGTGCTGTTTGTACCTGGGCTAGAAAGCTCAGAGCCTGTGGGAGTATCTTCACATCATGAGAGGTCACACTGTAGGCTTGGATCAGGAAGTCCTCGATATATATAAAAGAACTGGAATAAAACATCTTGTGCTATTTGAAGCTGCTATGGTAGCAGTGAATGACACACATAATGTTACACCTGGGAGCTGACACAACTATGTGTATCTACAAGAACTGCTCAGATGGACCCAGAAGTTGACTTTTCAATGACTGCTGCTAGACAGGAAGAGTAGCAGAAACACAATTATTTCCAGATCATTTCAGGGGTTTAGTCCCATCATAATTTGGAAGGAATCAATATAAATCTGACTTCAGATTTTAACTTTTTTTTTTTCAACTAATTGAAATACAAAATAACTTACATTAGATGCTTCACCTCGATCACCTTTCACACCTCTCAGTCCATTCAGTCCTGGACGGCCCTGAAATAAGTAGAAATAATTTAGTATGTGTCAGGAGCAAGTTTTTCTGTCTTTATCCCACTTTATCCCACTTGAGAGCATAATACATACTGGGCGTCCTGGGAAACCGAGCTCTCCTTTGGGTCCGGTAGGTCCTATTGGTCCCTGAACAAAAAAGAAAATGTGATTATGACCCATTTTGTTGATTTATATTTGATTACTTAGAATAAGAGACATAGTTTTATATCTACATTAAAAATCAGTCTGTGATTGCCTGTAGAGACTGCACAGAACATCCTCTCTGCTTGCTCTACTGAGTGATCTCAGAAGCTGAGGAGTGCATGCAACAGTCAGCTCCGGTTTGGAAAAGACCACCTATCTGAAATGCAGTCTAAATTGCCAGCCCCTTGTACGGTGTGCAATTCAAAACTGACTCACCATGTATTGAAGAAAAATTAAATGCATCCGTCAGGAAAAGAAAAGGAAGTTAGAGATGTATGCTTTATGCATCTCCTTTTTTTTTTCTTTTTTTTCTTTGTTTTTCTAACTATTTTTGAATCAGGCTCTATGAGGAAATGTCTGTGGATCAGCCTAAGAATTCACACAGTGACAGGCTTCTACTTGCCTCTTGCCAGCCTGGGTTTGTGGATTCATGGGGCTGATAGTTGGAATAGAACAGTTCCTTCTTTATATAAGTGTGACTGACTCAGCAGGCCTCACAAAGTAATACCAGCCGCTGCAAAAAGAGAGGACAAGCAGGCTGCCTGGGAAAGGTGGTCCAGGACTATGGATGGCCTATGATGGGGCATTTGCAAGCGTGCAGCTTCTAGGCAGCCTGCAAGCTATCAACAAAAAGCAGCACATCTGAGGATCTACGAACTTTCAACTGCTGTCAGCTTCCTGAAACTCAACAAAACCACAAGGGTCTAGACAACCTTTTTACATATGTGTCAGCCTTTCTGGTTTCATTTCCTTTTTTCAGTCTGCTGAAATGCTGAGATACTCCTTCTTGCATTACTTGTTAAATAATCTGTCTGTAGATCTCGCACGGATACCACTTACATGTGACAATGTAAGGGTGTGCTTAACCCTTCACACGATATCATTTCATTGAAAAGTGATATGTACATTCATGAAAAATTTATCTGATGAAGAATATGAGATAATTTCTCTTAGCATCAAGCTGAAAATTCATGGATTAATTGTTGTAGTTTTTATCCTGCTGAAACTGAAGACTGGATTAGACTTGAAATTCATAAGCAGTTAACGTAGGAACATATTGATTTATAATGTCACCATTTTAATCAGAATTTAAAGCTCATCAGAATTTAATGTCAGCTGAAACTGCTTGAAGGTGGTAAGACTTTTACTAATCTTCTAATTTATTTCCTGTTTGAAGGTAATTTCTTCCCATGTGATCAAAGTTAACGCCTGTGTCTCAATCAAGGCAAGAGATTGCTGTTGAACTGGCAGACGTGAATTTCAATATTGCGCCCCCAAGATTTCAAAATTCAACCCACCTTTCCATGATACCACATCCAATAATGAGGTTTGAAAAAAAAAGAAATCCAAAATGTTATGAAGTGTTTTCCTATTTCACTCTCTGGTACCTAAGCCTTTAAAGAATATGCAAATCTGAACTTTAATCAGCTGTGAGGACAAATAGAAACAGACTTCTTTCTTAGTTTAAATAAAGAGCAGTGTCTGATCTCATGCTTCAACTGGGATTTCAAATAAACATTAACAATGTGAGAGTTGACTAATCTGGGGCCACCTTTACTATTTTTTCTAAGTGCTGGCCCAGTCTGACAGGTGCTAGCGACTCCCTGAGACAGAAGGCAGCAGTCACAGCTAGAAGTGAAAGAAGGAAGTGAGGAAGCCACAGGAGTCTGCTTACCACAAAAGGAAACTTCATTTACAACAGCACAGTAGATTTGGGCAGACTGGCACTGAGGTTCTTACTAAGTGCTCTTCTTCAGTGATATGCAGCCATTTGCTTCACTGACAGGGAACAGCATAATCCCGCACGTTCTCATTTCTCCTGTGGCAGGAGCTTGGATTCAGTCTGTCTTCTTTTGCTAATGGTTCTACTGACCTTCTGACTGTCCCTAGTTCTCATCTGCCAAACTACTACTCTGTAGCTCCTTGTCCTCCAAGCTCCTGTGAGCCTATCTTCTATCTAGCTGAAGTCTCAAAAAGGAGCAGAGCAATGACTAGAGATTTATTTTTAAATTCTGGAAATTTGTATATGATTTTAAGAGAAGAGAGGAACAATCAGGGTCCCCATCTACCTCAAATGTGTTCTTGGGCCAGAGACTTACTTAGAGCTAAGTGGAACAGGACCATTGTACTAAAACCTTTGATAAGTTATGCATCACAGTCTCTGGCCCAGGACTCAAAGTCTGTATATTTTTGCTGCACAGGACTCATACTAACTACAAAGGGATTTTTTTCTATGGGACAACGCCAAATTGTATCACCCCGTTAACAGCGATGATCAAACGAGAATTCTGCACTAAGAAGAGAACTGGTTGAGCAAAGCCTTGAGACGGGCTCTGTGTACCAAACTTTCCTGAAGGGTAATCATTCCCACCAGTGCTGGCAAGAACTTTCTGGTCTGCATGCTGAGTCGTATGAAGCATCTCATGGCAGTACAAAAGGAGATGTAAACCACAGAGTTTGGGGCTGACAGGAAAAGGACAAGTCCACAGGATGCACAGCAATAAGACAAGAGGCAGTGAACACAAGCCAGTAAATGAGAAATTCCAAATAAATATAAGGAAAATTTTTTTTACTCTGAAGTTTGTCAAATGTCTGGAATGTGCTGCGCAGAGAGGTTGTGGAATTTCTATTCTAAGAGTTGTTGAAAACTTAACTTGACAAGTTCCTGAGTTAAAGAGACCTGCTCTGGGCAGTGATGTGGACGAGACAATCTCTGAAGTTCACTTTCATTCAAAGTTATTCTGTGTCAGGTTGAAGAGGTAGGTCATTTTGCAGTCATACAAGGAGGAGCAGAGGAACATCCTTTCTGGTAAGTTAGGATAGCCTCCTCAGGGTATTTTGATATACAGTAATTAAGAAAGCAGTTACTCAGCACGCCCAGTTAGCCCCTTTTGAAGATTACAGAAACTACAGATGTAAAAATCTCCTACGCACGTTGGTGTGCAGAAATGTCAACACCTACTAACATTCACAACAGTGACCAGGTTACATCGAAAGCAGAAGCAAAGAAACATCCTTGACATCCTTGAGTTTTTGGAATACCAAACGAGAAGAAATTGGTGCCTTAACACTGCTGAGTCTGGGCAACTGTTCTTATTTTATAAATAATTTCTTGTGCTTTCTTACACCATTCTGTGTCCAGTCAAAACTATCAGGCCAAATACTTGAAAGAAGGCCTCTAAATCCTGATTTTGGTACATGGTCTTACTCTACTGCCTGGTGTGCAGCTTTCTCAGAATCCAATGCAGTGGCAAATTATTTGCATTGACAGAAATTGAGCTGATGCTCAATTTACATTGAAATAGTTATTTTAATGTAAATCATATAAACAGAGAATAATTTAGGTGGAAAGAGAGAGATACTCTTGCACAACCTCTTGCTTACAAGACAATCTTGTAAGTTAGGCTTGTAGGTTAAGTAATACCACTCAACACCTTTTCCAGAATCCACCATCTCTCTGGGCATCTATTTCTGTGTTTAACCACTTTTAACATTAATTTTTTTCTTTATATCTAAGTGAAATTTCCCTTGTTGGAACTTGTGATCTTTGTTACTTGTCGTTTTCCTGTGCACCTCTGAGAAGGACCTGACTTTGTTTTATTATTCCCTTTCAGGCTGCAGCAGGGACCAATTAGAGATCCTCTCAGTCTTTTATCTTCAGGGCTAAACAAACCCAGTTCACTCAGAGTCACAAGTCATGTAAGTTTCTAGCTCTGATGATATTTCACTGTCAGTTTAGATAGTAACAGATACATTTGTTCTACCAGAATTTAAACTCTGCTTCAAGTCAGTAGTTCACAGCACTACATATGTAACAACCACATTCTTTTCTAAAGGACAGTGATCACCCCGAAGCATGAATACTCCTTATCATCCCTACTCAGAATTAATGAAAAGCTAAACCAAACTACCTTTATATTTACTAATATCTGTAAAGCCAAAGCAAAAAAAAAAAATTAAAAAAACCATTCATCTTTGGAATCATCTTACCATTGGTCCCACTGGTCCCACCACTCCAGCTTCACCCTGTTGAGGACCGACACAGAGAGAGAGCAATGACAAGGAGAATTCCTGCAATGTCTAGCAGAGGTGGCTGTTAACAAGGCCACCAAATAATTCTGGAGGAACACAACACAGTATTATCTCACCTTCTCCCCTTTTATTCCTAATAATTCAGTTAAAGACCCATCAGCAGAAATGATAGCTCCTGGTTCTCCCTTTTCACCCTGCAATTATCAGAGTAATTACTGTTTACAAAGCAGTTTCCAGTGAATCAGAAGAAGTCAAAGCAGCATTACTTTTGTTTGAAGCATGACAGATTAGTCATGCTGTGATATCAAACATAAAGTGATATCAGTATGAGTAGGGTGAAGCTTCACTCTGGGGAAGAAAAGAGATGTCTTTCTTAAAACATAATAAAGTACACTAAAAACATCTCCCTGAGGTGAATAAGTACTTATTTTTAAAAAATGACTTAAGTTGCTCTCCATAGAGTAACTATGTGAAACATGCTGCGTTCCCAAAAGGTCTCTGCCAAACGCAGACATGTTGTTGGTGTCTTCTCGTGTCCCGTCAGCTTAACGGTCAGCAAATCCTGCCAGAAATGCAAAATATTGATAGAACAGTAAATGTTCGGATTTTACCACCAGGAAAGCATGAATCATTCTCTCTATGTGCCTGGTATGATGCAAGCTTGTTAACTTTAAGGAAGGCCAGTTCCCAGCATTCAAACTGTGACCCTCTGCATTCCTCTTCCAGTACCACGAGTTATCACTTTTCAGTGCTAAGTGCGTGGTTCCCACTCTGGATCTTTCAGCTGTAACTTTCCCCTTCCTACCTCAGGCAGCTTGCTACAACATCTTTCCCAAGATCTCATGGAAGAAATCTGGCTTGAAACTAGCAATTGCATTGCTGATTAAAATGACAGTCCAGGTTATAGACCTTTCACTGAGCTCTAAGTGCTGTAACTCAGTTCTTCTCAGAGGTCCTTAAATCACTGTCAGTCTTTGAAGACTCCCTGAAGATACTTTGGATAATTTGGAGTACCCCTAAGGCTTGGCTAGCTTCACTGACTTTATCTTCTGTGACATTTTATGGACCTGAGGTTGAATTTCATGATCCTTTAGGTAAAATGCTCCTAGGTGTCTGTACAGCTTCACTGTGGTTCCCAAACTTCATCACTCTTGAGCATAGCTTTGTGTTCACAGCTCAGAAACACCATCAGATACATCACTATGCTTTTGGTGGGTCCAAAATTAAATGCCTTCAAAGCTTTAAGTTCTTACCAGGGTGGACACCAGAAGCAAAAAAAAGCACCAACCAAAAAACAAAAGTAAAAACCTCCACAACCCAAACCAAAAAGCATCCAGCTCGTTTTAAGGTTGAGCTCGATCATTTCATGCACTCTGTAAAAGAACAGGAAACTTTATGATAAATGGGGACTGGTATTTGTGGCCTGAGAGGTTTCCTTCTGAGCAGTGATGATGCTGTTCATCTGCTACCCCATTTAACCATAATTAACCATTTCAAAGTCTTCCTATTACTTGTGAGAAAGTGAGCTCAGCTACTTAGAAAGAGTAAGCAGAAAGTGGTTTTGTTTTCCTTTTTGTTATCCCCAAGATATTAGACGTTCCTCACCCCTGCTTCCTTGCAGGTGGATAAGAAGGGGAAGAAAATTGAAACAGCTGCAGTATTTACAAAAGAGCAGAGTCAGTCTTTAGTAACCTCTCAGCACTGCCATAAAATACACACTTCTTCTGAAGAAACAAGAGAAAGAATCCTAAGAAGAGAGCTCCTCAAGTCTTATACTTTCTTTGGAAATAGAAAATTGCAGTTTTCATTCTGTAGGCAAAGCCCTCTCTGGCATAGGAGGAGGAAAAGATCGATCTTTTTTTTGTTTGGTCTTTTGGATAGGATCCCAGGATGTCAGCACAGCAATCAGCAGGCAAAAAGAGTTCACCTCATGTTTAATGTTTAAAGAGACTTAAGCTGTAAGTGCATACTGCACTGATGAATTTCAACACTGGGGCAGGAAGATTAGCCCTTGGTGGGATTATATCAAGGGAAGTTGTTTAGCACTTTCACATTCCACCTAGTACATTTTTCACATGAACTTATTAACATCACAATCCCTAGCAAAATTAGAATCATTAAACTTTTAATGTCGCTAAGTACTTGTCATCTAACACATTTCTCAGCATATACTTTCCCCTACACATTTTTTCATACCTGTTGTCCTTTAGGTCCTTGTGATCCAGGCAAACCAGTGTCACCCTTTGGACCCTGAGGGCCCTAGGCAAAAACAAGTGCATAAATCCATAGTGATATTTCTGTAGAATATGGAGCTGAGCCATTTCACTAAAAGTAATTTTAAATTACTGGCAAACTTGAACTTAAATCATTCTGGTTGCAATCTAAGAATTCTTACAAGACTAAGTTGCTCTCTGAATCTAGTTATTCCCTAAACCAAATATCACATAAGGAGAATCTGTTAGAAAAAACAAAATGAAAAATCCCTGATGTTTATCACAGTGTAGCTGATACACACATTCACAAAGGGAAATACGCAAACATTAATAAGAGTGGAAATTCAACCTAAAATTCTCTATTTCCTCTGTACTTGATCCTCTCTTTCTCCATGATCATTCAACCAGACTGATTTTCAACAGAATTTCTGAAGGTATATTTTTAACAGTATGTAAAAACAAAAAAAGAAATCTGAAATAGAAATTATCTATGTGAAAACAAGATAATTTCTTTATCTGTTTTGTCGGGAAAGAATTCCCCTCAGATCAAATTGTGCTTTACAATATTCCAAGAGCATTCAGACGCATTTTTTTTACCCACCAAGAACTAAACTCAGGTCTACATAATTTCTGCATTAGTGAAGAGATAAATAAAAGACATGAGGTGAGAACAAGAATGGTATTTTCATGTCTGTAAAAATTCTATAAATGGCAGAGACCAAGAATTCATTATATCACTTTCTAAATGTTACCAGCTTTTTTTCAAATAAAATGTACTTTTAATGCGGTTTTTTCCCCTTTCTTTGGTTTTCTATGCAGTCCACAATACCCAGGACTTAGTAAGAAGCTTCTGCAGAATTTTGGGCAATTTGCCAGCTTTTTGTTAACATTTTTTGTCAGCTTTCCCAGTTTTCTCCTTAGTTGTTCTCAGGCAATAGACAAAGGATCCTGAGACCATATGCATGCTCTGAACTGTAAAACAATCATAACAAGGAAAAATAATTCCATCACATTACGTAGAATATGAATAGAATAATTAGAACAATACTATCTGAAGTTGTGAGCCAAATAATCACAGAATACTCTGAGTTGGAAGGAACCTGCAAAGATCATCGAAGTCCAACTCTTGGCTCTACAGAGGACATCCCAAGAGTCACACCATGTGCCTGAGAGCATTGTCTAAACACTCCTTGCACTCTGTTGGGGTTGGTTCTGTGACCACTTCCCTGGGGAGCCTGTTCCAGTGCCCAACCACACTCTGGGTGAAAAACCTTTTCCTGATTTCTAACCTAAACCTCCCCTGACACAGCTTCAGACCATTCCCTCAGGTCCTGTCACTGGGCACCACAAAGAAGAGATCAGGCCCTGTCCCTGCTCTTCCCCTCACGAGGAAGTTGTAACTGCGATGGTGTCTCCCCTCAGTCTCCTCCAGGCTGAACAGACCAAGTGACCTCAGCTGTTCCTCATGAGAATTCTCCTCCAGACCCTTCACCATCCTCACAGCCCTCCTTTGGACACTTTCTAACAGTTTAATATCCTTTTTATATTGTGGCACCCAAAACTGCTCCCAACACTTGAGGTGAGGCCACCCCAGTGCAGAGCAGAGCAGGACACTTCCCTCCCTTGCCTGGCAGGAGATGCTGTGCCTGATGCATCCCAGGACATGGTTGGCTCTCCTGGCTGCCAGGGCACTGCTGACTCACGTTCAGGTTGCCATCTACCAGGACCCCCAGGTCCCTTTCCCTGGCACTGCTCTCCATCCTCTTATTCCCTGGTCTACATGCACAACCAGGGTGACTCCATCCCAGATGCAGAATCCAGCACTTTCCCTTGTTGAACTTCATACGGTTGGTGATCCTCCAGCTCTCTGATTTATGTAGGTATCTCTGCAGGGCCTTTCTGCCTTGGAGGGAGTTAACAGTTCCTCCCAGTTTTGTATCATCTGCAAACTTGGTATCCCTCCAAGTCCAGTGTCCAAGTTGTTAATGAAGGTGTTTATATACGTTTATATGGCAGTCTGAGTGCTATAGGTAGGTAAGGCACCTTTTGATACTATGGTTTTGCAATGTTTACGTGGTAGCCCTGGTATGTTATTATAAAAAATCATAAATATTTCCTAAAAGATAAAATAAAAAGGGTACATCTTGTAGGGCTGTACTGTATTCTGTAGTGGTGACAAAAAAGGCTGAGGAATAACACAGTTACATCTATGTATGCAGATAACTTTCAGAAGTCCGTTTGTTCTATTTGTTTCTCTTGTATGGCATAGGTCTTCCCTTAGTAATTTCCCATTAATTACATCTCTATTTAAACTACAGAACTGACACTGAGATAAGCATATCAGAGTATATTTCATTTCCCACAGAATAAACTTTTACCTCAGCTGGTAACTTCCTAAGACCTGCAGTGTCCTATATGAAAATTTATTAGACTTCATGCAAATTGTGTACAATATAAGTTTTAAAAATATTAAACTATATTGAGAAAAACTGAAATCCTAGGAAATTAATACTTACGGGAAATCCTGGTAGACCTGGCTTGCCATCTGGCCCCTGCAAAATCAAAAAACTCCCACCCTTACAAACACATATTACAGACTTGCAAAACACAGTACGCATTTTTCATGTATTGTGTGATTTGTGAATATCAACTCATCTGCAACTGAATTAAGAACTTCATCCAGTTGATGGCAAGGGTGTGAACCTCCACAATGCCCTATGCTTCTAATTTAGCATTTACTTTCAAAAACTGAAGAGACAGAGATCCAGGAAAGACTGAAAAAGGATGACATTTTCTACATATGAAAGGCATGCAACCATTATTCAGCCTCCTTTAAATCTTTTCGAGATGCTGGCACAGAGATCACCTTTCCCATTTTGATCCCGGATGTCTTTGGATAGAAAACAGAGTGTGTAATAGGCTGTGAATACAAGCGCAGATTGGGATTTGTATTAGGCACATTTAAGATTGCCCTGGTGAGATACCTGCAGGGAGACACTTACTCTGTTACCCCACCCACTATGAGACTGCACCTCTTTCCTGACCAGGGTTAGAGCTTAGAGACCGAGGTTCAAATCTTTCTCACTGCAACTGTTCTTCAAGCTACAGGACCTGCTTCTTTTTTGTGGGAATGTGACTCTAGCATCTATCACGAAACAAAGGTTTGAATGGCAAGTACCTGTGGCAGAGCTCACACAAAGGGGCCCATACTATCCTGGCATCCTATTATGTCCAGAGATTAGGAGAATCAGGTCTTTGGGAAATACATGAAAATAGTCTTCCATGAAAACTGTTTTACCATAAGCACAGCTGGATGCAGCCACAATAACATGAAGTTGTCCTATCGTGTAACAAGAGGGAAAGAGGTATGCTAGACTTGCAGAAAAAGGTTAAAAGCTATTGCTAGAGCTAATGCCCTTCTTCCCAGTTCAGTGACAGATGCAGTAAATATTTGTTTTGGGACAGCTGTAATAATAAGATACAAGGTTTTTGCAGACTTAAGCTATGTAGAGTGAAATTCTATTGGCTATGAACATTCTGACTTTCCTTGTTTCATCAGGGATTGAATGTGGGGCAGATCACTGTGCTCACCAACAAGAAAACAGATGAAATGAAATACACAAACAACAATCCACAAATGAAACTAGCTGTGAAGTAAGTTGCTTAATTTGTGGAGGTTAAGATTTTGCAAAGTGCAGCATGTTGTACATTTTCGGGCAAGTTTGAATAGACTCCACAGCTTGGAAAAGGTAGATTTCTCTTTGGATCCAGTCCTAGGAACTTGAAATCATTACCAAGAAGCATTCAGGATTTCAAGTATTTGGCTGAACTATTTTGCAGCTAGAATGGAACTTAAATTTCACATCTGTTGATCTGTCATGAAATTCCTAGTTTTTCATCCACAGCTATAATTTGTGTGAGACTAAACTAGGGGCCTAGCCTCATACCCAGGAGCCTAGCGTTTCTAGTTGCAATCCCAAGCAGAACTGAGCAAAATACTTTTTATCCCAATGCTTTGTTACTTGAAAAACAAGAAGAAAAAAAAAATTGAAGAAATGTGAAGCTTGGTCTCTATTTTTGCAACAGTTCTACATTTCTATAATTCTGTGTATATAGTTCAGAATCAGAGGTAAGCCAAGTTCTTTATTTCATACAAATGTGTGAAAGTAGTTTGTTCACACGGAACTTGGTTCTGCCTGAAAGTACTTCTGCAGAGTTCAGTGCTGGAGTTAGCAGGAACACAATCTTAAAGTGTAGGAAACTCATCTCTAGTTGATACTCAAAAGGAGACATTGAAGATAGAGCAAATCTGAAGATTTAATAAAGCAGCATATACTCACTGGAGGCCCAAGCAGTCCTTTAATTTCAGTAAAATTAAAAATTCCATCTGTATCATTGAGAAGTAACTAAAAAAGGGATTAAGAAACAGGTTACTTCAAATTGTTTATCTAAGGCACACACATTTTTAGAAATGTAAAGTTATCTCATTATAACTATGAAAAACCCCCAAACATAAATAAGGCCACAGAAAAGGCTCTCTACTTCTAGTTTTTGTTATACATCTGGAATGACAAAACACAGAATTTCTTTTACATTTCTTCTCTAAAGATCTCAGAATGATTTCAGAAATTTAATTAACTGACTCACGTTTTTAATTTGAAAGATATGACACCAAATTTTGCAGCCTGAAGTAATTTCTCCTCAGCAAGATAAAGATGAAATGGAGGTTTTATGTTCCAGTATGTCACTGGCATTCTAAAATGGTGAATCAGTCTGAGCACACTCATCCTCTCTTGCAGAGTTTAAGTTTTAATTATATTCTGGGCATGCCTGCATCATACCATGCAGTGCCATGCTGTGATTCCTAAGTCAGCACTGATCATGCTGCTGTGTCTGAAACTAGCTTGGAAGCCCAAACTTGGATGTGGACCAGCTCTATGCTACCCAGCTCTGAGTCTCAAGATGCCTGAACAGTGCAGTGTAATTGCACTGCTATCATACTTCTTCCTATCCTGGAGTTGGTGAGCTCCCCATTAGCCCAGGCATTTCTGTATAATTCCATTACAGAATCATAATAATGAAGGTGGACAGGGATCTTTGGAGCTCTGGTCCGGCACTCCTCAATGCAGGTCTGAATGGATCAGGTCACTCAGGGACTTGTCCAGTTAATTCTTGAATACCTCTAAGGATGGACATGCCACAATTGTTTTGTGAAATCAGTTACAGTATTTGATCATTGTCAGGGTAAAAAAGGTTTTACTTTTATTTAAATGGAAATTCCTTTTCTCCTTTTCTCCTTTGGGTCTGTTGCACCTTATAACATTTCCATACACCTGCGAGAAGAGGCTGCTGCCATCTTCTCTGTATCCTCTGATCATGTAGTTGTAGATAGAAACAAAGCCTCTCTTTAGCCCGCTTTCTGCCAGGCTGATCAGACCCAGTTCTCTCAGTGCTCTGGTCTCCTGAACATCTCAGCAGTCCGGCATGGGGCTTGCTCCATTATGTCAGTGTCTTTCTTGTCAAGGGGATCTCAGAGCTGGGCACAATACCCCAGAAGCAGTCTTGTGAATGCCAGTCACAACTCTCTGAGTCTATCAGTTGAGCTAATTTTCCACCTATTTTATCATTCTCTTATCCACTTCATAGGTCATCAGTTTGATGATAGCAAGGCTATGGGAGACTGCATCTGAAGTTCTGCTGAAGTCAGGGTCTACAAATTCAGTGCCCATCCCTTGTCCACAGAGAAGCAATGATTTTGATCAGGAACGAACTGCCGTTAGTAAATCCGTGTTGGCTGCTCCCCATTAGATTCTTGTCCTGGTATTATGATTAGGCTTTCATTTTGGTTTCAGATAACTAACTTTCTGGTTTAAATAGCTGTTCCCAATATTGTATCACATGGTCTTACAGAACAATTCAAGACAGACAATACATAGGGGCTTGCTCCATATAAATGTTTTAGGTGAAAAGATAACTTTTGTTTTTGTCATTTGTTTAATTTCTTTCAGTCCAATGGTCCCATTTGACACTTTAGCCTTGTTTTGGATTCAGAAGTATGTCCTGAATCTCCTTGGAAGCTTGAATTCATCCCTTTGTTTAGAAGGCAAGCCATGCCATCCATTTCAATATAAGCTTCTGTGTGAAGCAGCATATTCCCATTCAATGTAATGAAAATCTGAATTTCACAAGGCCAGGACAGGGCATACCTTCAGGTGCCAGGAATTTACTTAGTATATGAATAAACGTGTTTTCACTGAGGTTTTGTGAACGCTGAATGCCTCTTTTTCTGCCTGCAATCATGTGCAGATCAACACCACCAGATCACAGTCTTTTCCAACATTTGTTATGAATACAGTATCCAGGAACTGAGTTTGAAACTACCCTGCTTTGAATAGGAGGCTTGACCATATGGCCTCCAGAAATCACTTCCAATATTCTTATGAGTTTCTGAACACTATTTTTCTAATCCAGATCACACATCCTATCCTATCCTGTCCTATCCTATCCTGTCCTGTCCTGTCCTGTCCTGTCCTGTCCTGTCCTATCCTGTCCTATCCTGTCCTATCCTGTCCTGTGTCATCTGAGCATGGCAGGGTATGGTCAGTTTTCCGTATTTTGAGGTCATGTTGCACAATTCATACAGCTAAAGCTTGCTGCTTCTACTGGGTGCTTCTTTGTGCTCCCTGCCCTCAAGTTCTACAAAAACCACTGGAAAAATTGTCAAGTAAAAATAGAGTTTAGATCGTACAGGCAGCACTCCATCTCCCAGGCTGCATGAACTCTGCCGCTCTTCAGGGGTAGCACGATGCCCTTGGTCCCACTCTACTTCCAGTTCTACACGGCCCAGGAAAGGAGCAGGACATGGGCTGCTACTTTAATGACAGTAATAAAAGAGTCCTGCTGCTGCAATTGTTCTGCTTTATCTGGTGGCAGAAATCCAGGAGCCCTGGGTTTACACAGTCTTTTCACTGTGGAATCACTCAGTATCCATTGCTTTTGGGCTCAATCCAAACAATATTGAAGTCAGTGAAAAGAATCCCAAAGGCTTTGCTGAGTCTGGGATCAGGCACATTGTATATTTTATACATACAGTTGATCTGCAAATGGAAACTGTGGTTGGAAGTCAGAAAACTGTACATAATGCTGAAGAAGATTTGAAAACAAAAGAGTGATGATTAGAGGAAAAGATTGCACTCTTCACAACCTCCTCCAGGTGTATAATTATTTATCTTTGGCTTTGGGTGTGCAAACAGCTTTAATAACAACAATCCAGCAATATAATTCTTCAACACATTGAATTAGTTCAGAAGGTGCTGACTACAATAGTAAGGACAACATTTTTGTCCATATTTTCTTCACTGTTATGTTTTAGGATGATTGTCTGGGTTGGTTTCTAAGTAAACCTTCAGCTTTGCATCCAAAAAGCATGAACGTGGCCTTGTTAGAACTATAGAAAGAACAGAGTGAACGAAGTCTTTTGATATTTGCTTTACACCCTCAAAATTAATCTTTCTTGGTGACTTTTATTTCTTGTACCTAGACTATGGGTGAATAGTGGCAGCTAAGGATAAAGATTTAAAAGTTTGAAATTTAAATCCAATAACATTTGTCTACTCAAAATTACTTCTGTACTATACCCAACTAAATTTGTGTGATAAAATCATAGCAACAAATATTATGGTTTTCTGGTTACAATGATTCCATTCATGAAAATGCTTCGGGTATTAGGAACTACCCTCCAAAAGAACGAAACAGCCAGTATAGGATGAGAAATATTGATTTTAGTGTTTTGGAATATCAAAGTGCAGCAAACAGTGGGACACTGTTTGTTTTAAACACGATGGGTCAGAGCAGACTTCCTGATAATCACAGGAGGCAAGAGAGGAGGCAGCAAGGACAGGAAGCCTCTGAGACCCACAGTGCTGGTCGGAATTGCAGAAGCCTGGAAATAGATAGGTTCCACTGCAGACCTCTGTTTTACCCTAACATGTATTTTTATGGTATGAGAACAGGTTCTTGTAGGAACCAAATCCCCTCCATTCACACAGGGACCAGGTTAAATGAGAAGGAAACCAAGGTCCACTTTTCAGTGCAGCTCAATCAGTGTGCTATCGGCCAGACACTGGTGAGGCCTGTCCATGTCAGGTCAAAATATTTCAACAGTGCTGAAACTGCACAAACTCTTTATTTGCTTTTATTTTCATCAAGCAGCATAAAGTCTGTTTAGTTGTAGCCACATAGCCCTTCTTAAGAAAACTTCCTTCCAACTCTGATCGATCAGTCCATTGGACTTTTGTAGCCCAAGAAATTTTGCCCTTGGCTACACAATGGTTAAATGAATGAACTGAATGACCCTGACCTGGGGAGCGATCTCTCCGAGTGCCCTGTGGTTCATTTGGATCACTGATCTCTGCTGCTCTACCCACATCAAGCCAATATCCACATTACAACAGCTGGCAGTGTTATTTATTTTAGTTCTGCAATTCCAACTGCAATTGATAGGTCTGCTTGCAATAGCTCTTTTCCATATTTGAAGCTTACTATGAAAGATGAGACACTGGGTCAACAAAACGCACTTGGATAATTTAATGTCTATCTCAGCAAAATATTGCAAGCAAATGTCCTGTTCTTACGCAAACATTTGTGAGGTAGGAAGAATTCAATGTCATACATAGTAACATATACTTCCACACACGTTTAATTAACTGTATCAAAATCCAGTCCAAAATCAAAAAACATCAAGTCCGCAGAGAAATCTTCTGATTAACAATACAGAGGATTTGACGGCTCTTGCTGTAACTCCCCACAGCACCTATACTAAACATGTATATAAAGCCATAAATGCTCCCATTTTTAAAGAGAGCTTACTTCTAAAACCCGAAAGTACTTAGAGAAGGAAATGGGTTTCTGTATGGACTTGTAATACACCTAATGCAATGCAGCTTCTACCAGGCTCTATACATTTCTGTAATACATGGTAAAAGTTGTTCATACAGGGATCTATCTGGAGGATTCAGAGGATGCACTTTAGGTTTCTTCAGGCCTAGCTGTGTGTTAGACAGATGTGTGGACTATGACTAGTGCATGTAGGGAGCCATGTAGCCTCCAGCAAACAAGTGTCGTTAGTTTATACCAGCTTCAATAATCTTTTTACATTCCTTATATATACTGTCCTCCCTCTGAGGCCCTCATAGTGGTTTTTTCAAGTATTAATGAGCTATGGAGCAACACAATGAGGTTTATTTTTACTGCAAACAGAGTTGTTTACTCACTGATACGAGTTAAGGCACCACAGTGGCACCGTGGCAGGGCTGTGAGAAAGAACATGAGAACATCAACATTTCTATCACAGCTATTGAGCAGTTCCCCAGAAACTCCAACAGAATTGTATTAAAATGTAGAGCTGCTGACAGTCCCACTATGAGCAGGACTTTGAACAAGATCTTCACACAGCCAGCGTTTCTGTGAATCTGTAATTCTGCTCATCCAAGACTAAGTATCCGAGATCCTAGTACTCTACATGGGTTTCCAGTAAATTCATTAAAGGAAAAACCACTTTTGGGATGGGTGATGTGGCCTTTGGGATGTCAGTTAATGCTATATTTGCTATCAGTAGCAGAAGCCTAAGTGGAAGCCTAGTTATTTCAGTCAAAAAAGGTTATGTATAGTTCAGCTTTACGATAATGATGGTGCCAAGCTCCCCCTAACACAGATTTCTCAGCTGGGCATTTTCTCTTCTTGGAATTGCAAAACACTTCTTATTGTCCTTATATGCATTCCTGTGGACAAGTCCGGCTGTTTTAGGCACCTCCACCTCTCAGAGGTGAAGTTTCCTGCAACCACTCACAGTTCCTCCAGATCTTAGTGTCATACCAAGCTAATTACTAGGATTTTTGTTGTCAGCTTCAAGTGGGATTCATCCTAGTCTCCAGCCTTCATTACTGCAAATAGTACTGTTTTTGCAAAGGCTGATGTACACACAGCAAAACTAACTGAAAATATACCTGCATCTAAAGCATACTGGAGAGCTTTCATGAGCTTCTAATATTTTACCCTTTGTTGCTTCCACAAAGGAGTCAGTATTCTGGTTTGTATAGTGGACAACTGTCAGGAAACACATCTCTCCCCCACATACTGCTGTGCCTTGGGTGCTTTGCTTTGTTAAATATCCCCAGTTGTGTACTTCTCTGTTGATTTTTATTTGATTTTCACAACTCCTGCAGAATCACCTAAAGAGCTTGTGCAAGGTGCTCAATATGACCTCATAATTCTTGTAGGTAAGGTCTTTACCCACTCTTTTCCAATGTAATATTTTCAAAATAAATCCATTTGATACAGAGACGTATTGAGATTCTTTTGTTTTGAGGAGTAGACTTATGAGCTGAATATGAGCAGCAGAATTGCCGGTGTGTTAACCACTTGTGCCCTCTTCTCTGTTAAGGGAGTTACAGACCTCAGTGCTTGATGTACACACTTACCTCAGGTACTGCTATGATGGGTCCCGGTGGTCCTGGTGGTCCAGGTGGTCCCACAATGCTGTTCCCATCCTGTCCTGGTTCACCCTGTTTAAAAAGCATTGCATATGGAAAACCCATATACTAAGCGCTACCTTTCACATAGGTTTTTCGAAAAGAATTAAATCCACAGAATCTCACCCGAGGTCCTGGGTCACCCTTCTCCCCTTTTGGACCCTGCAGGTGACGAAAAAAAATGAGCATAAGTGATTTAAAAGGGGAAATTATGAAATTTGCTCTGCCTTGCTTCACAAAAAGCACAGCAGTGAATTGCATGTACAGAATGATCAATCCACAACTCTCTCAAAACACACATGGGGCCAACTGGTTTCAACTCAGATCTTCTGAGGATTTGATGTTTAAAAGTATTTCCCAGAACTTTTGACAGAGTTCACAGAGGACTAGAAGCAAATGGGCACAAAACATTTCATTAGCTGGGAATTATTTCAGTGAACCTTTCTTTCACTGCACTGTAATCAGCTATCCCTGGCTGTGCTGTCCTCTTCCGGCATCAACCACATCAGTTGTGCCTGGGATTTCCCAGGGGACCAGATAGGAGAAGACAGGGGAGCTAAGCTGTCATCTTTCAGGCAGCTTATTTCTAAGCTTGATCAGCCCCTCTGTAGAAATCCCTGTGCTGGAACTGCAGACAGTTTGTCTGGCACAAATGAGAGGAAGGCGCCAGGGGACGAGACGTGGGACTTCCCAAGGAAAGCATGCTGTAATCCTCGAGGGTCTTAAGCATGAGAAATACATTAAAATCACCTATGAGACTGCTGGCTTTCCTCTAATTAAAGGCAGAGCTGTTTTCTGAATAATTAAAAGCAGAGGGAGCATTGAGGAATCAGAACCAGACTCTGGAGATGCCTGTATCTCTTCTGACTGATGAGGGAGGCATGGGCAAGGGACACCCTGCTCCTGTGTTCGGTGTCTGAGGTAACTGCTCCAGGTTAAGCAGGACAAACACAGCCCCAGCTCTTCACACTTTGCTAGCAAGTACTGGTAGGGCTCCTACTGATCCTTAAGAGGTAGGTTTGGGAGCCAGTGTGTGTTAGATGATCAGAGATTATGGTAACCCTACTCACCACTTCTCCAGGATGCCCAGCAATGCCAGGAAAGCCTGGTTTTCCATCTGTGCCCGGCATCCCCTGCAACAACAAATACAACAATAATATACAACAAATACACTGTTATTCTCTCTAAACTGCATTCAGTTTCATGCAAGCAGGAGGCTGCCACTGGGGAGGGACACGATACAGTTCTGAATGGGCTAGTGGGCAGGTTTGGGGGAGGCTCATTATCTCATTAGTCATCTGCTATCTCCATTCCTCCTGCTCTTTCCCCTTCTCCAGAGCAGGCTTATGGTTTTTTTTTTTTTCAGGCAGCTTCAATCGTTCTTCACTGCTTCCACCCCTGCTCAGCAAAAGGGTGAATTTTGTTACTTTCCCCCAAAATACATTTGATGAGTTATTTCCACCCTTCAGTTAAGTGACTCTCAAGCTGGAGGAAGAGAAGGGATGTAGACATTGGCATTGGATGCAGACAGGAGTCAGTATGCGGGGCAAAAACCACCCCCTGCTGTAGTTTAATACAGGACTGTATATGACTGCTGGAATCCGACAGCTGCTCTGTTCTATATGAAAAACAGAAGCAGTAATGATAATGCACTTTGCCCTGAGAAAAATGGATAAAAGAAGGTTCTAAATTCCTAAAGGACCAGATAAACAGTGAGCTACACTTTTTGCATCTGTTTTTCTCTGTGTCATATGAAAGAGCAAAGGAAATGACACAGAGCAGCCAATGATTCATCTGAGGGACCAATTACTCCTATTTTGCTTTAAGAGTGGGGCTTTTTATTTGTTTGTTAGCTTGTGTTTTTTGGTGGGGTTTTTGGGTGTTTGTTTTGTTTTGTGTGGGGTTTTTTTTTGTGTGGCTTTGAGGGGTTTTCTTTATTTGCTTGGGGTTTTTTGTTTTGTTTTGTTTTTTGGAAAATACTGTTTTGTTGTTAACTTTTTGCTCTGCTTCAAGAAAATATTTTTGGGTTTTAGCAGTAGATAGTACCACCATAAGAGATTTAATGTGTCTACTTCATTAAAAAAGGATAGTCTCACTGCTATTTCTGGTTTTTGTCAGAGATGAGTGAAGCATGTGGGTCAGGAATAAAGTATGATTTCTGAAGTACTCTATTCTTCATTTCATAAACAATTTTATAGGCAGGATAAAAGGTGTCTGAATGTTAATAGAATTTAGGCATCCAAGCAATTACTGGGATTTTGGTATCTGCATGACTAGTAAAAATGGTACTTGGGACGTAAGTCTCTCAAGTGCTTGTGGAAAATTCTAAGTATCTATCTGCAGCAAAGGTAAATGGGCAGAGGAAATAACCTTGGACCAACAGCATGTCTGCCACAGAATGTTGTAATTTCAGGCATGTTGGTACTTGCAGGACAGCTTCTTACCATTACAAATGCTGAATAATTTTTCCTATTAATTTTCCTAATGAAATTTAAATGGGAAGAAAAGATCCAGGACAGGTAAGATGTTTTATTGCAACTAATGTATCCAGAGACATCTTTATTTCTAAGTTCCTTCATATTTTAAGAATGTAGTTCATTGCTCAAATACAAGAGGATAAAGATCTTTTTTAGCCTGAGGGTTAAAGAGATAAATTGCTTGGGTTTTTTTTACTTTTTAAATAGGCCTGTAGTCACTCCACTTAAAATATACACATATTTCAAATGCATCTATCACATAAAACAGTAATAATTACTAGAAAAATGACCTCAGAAGAAAGGGCATGTAGGCATAATAATAAAGAAAATAGTCTATAGTCTCAAACTGATTAAGAAGAGTTGAACTACTGTCCTGTGTGTCAACGCTTCAGCTTTAATTATCATGCTGACAAATATCTATGTGAAATGACAACACTCAAAATATGTACAGCAGATGGAATTTATGGCAAGTAAAGTCCTGCTACATTGTTGGTATTTTTTAAAAATAAACAAGCAGATGCTGCTAGAAGACTGTGATAATACTTTTGTAAATACTCATCAAGCATAATGGCATTTATCTTCTTTCCTAGACCAAGTTGTGACTTCAGTGCTGTTCCAAATGCAGGAGAAGGCTATTTTATTTTAT
>VXAZ01006412.1:110564-223730 GCA_013399875.1 Gymnorhina tibicen
CCCCCCCCCAATTTTCATTTTCTATCAGTCACATCAGCGCTCTCTGCTTGCTTATCCCTGAAAACGACACCCAGGTCAGACAGGGACCAGCAAGGAGCAGCACAGTCCCAAACAGGAGTTTTGGGGTGGGCTCCTAGAGGAGCTCAAAGCAGAATAGACAGGGATAACGATAGACATGAGCCTACTACTGTAGCACAGATCTGTGTCATGGGTGGAGCACACTGCTGTGGGGTGATAGGCTCACACCACCATATGAAGGAGTAGGGGGTATGTGGAATTTAGTTTTCTGTCTAAGCTTTGCTGATACTCATTTTTGTTCTGGTGAAAATGCAAAGGGCCTCACAAGACACCTGCCAAGACACGCACCTTTAAGATGCAATTTTAGATGCAATTTTAACCACATTTTAAGCAGAAGTCTTAAGCACCAGGTTACAGTGGCTCCCAATACTCATAATTCGCCAGAGAAAGGGATTTTTTTTCCCAGAGAAGCCGTCCTGGGCTTTAATATGCTGACAGAGCAAGAAATGTTCATCATCCCGTAAGTGCATTATGAGATGAAAGGAAACTGAGGAAAGAAACAACTGAGGTTTTAGATCAGGTTAAATAAACTTCTCACCTTTGAACCTGGTGGACCTATGTTGCCTCTTTCTCCCTGAAACAGAGACACAGTAGGGTTCAAGTATTGAAGTGAGCAGTAATTGCAAGGATTTTAAATATGTATGTTACTTTCCTTAGAAACCAAGGAACCGAATGGAGTAAAACGATTAGTAAAAATAAGGCATATTTTTGGTAAAGTGATGCTCGGCATACATTTGTGATTTGGTTCTGGGATTTTAACCACCCTGTTGCCACCCACATCTAAGGAGTTTGTGGTCACGACTCATTATTTTTGCTGAGCATCGACCAAGCCACGTGCCTGAACCCTCATTTTGATGTCTGAAATCAGCACGTGGTAACATTCCCCAGATCTACCAATGCAGCCATGACCTCGTGCCTCCACGCAGGACTCACCACCTTCCTCCAAAACAGCTAACGCAGTCCCCCCACACTGCTGCTCTCTCCACCTACCCAGGCACTGCGTCAAACCATGAGCAAAATAATGAACACTGCACTGTCCACCTTCGGGACTGCTTCTGCAGGATTTTAGCGTTAAGTAGACACAGTTCTTTGATTTGGTAACAGACGGAGAACATCCAATTTAGTTTATTTCACTGGAGATAGAGAATATAAACTGGAATAAATCAGCCATTGCCTCAAAATTTAGTTTATGTTTACTGCTTTTTGGGACTTCTTATACTCAAGAGTGTGTGAAGACTGCAGACTCTTTTTTAATGAGAACAGCTTTTCATAATAAAAGTGAAAGCAGAATTTGGATCCGTGCTTTCTTGTAAGAAAAGAGAAAATTGATCATAGCTGGTCTTCTCTGACAGCTGTACTTGTCTGGGGTATTTGAAGGATGAAGGATGCATGAAACAGAACTATACCTTCAACTCCTCGTGATGCATTAGCTCTTGGTTTTGGGAAGTGGGTGGTTGTTGTATTTTGCCGCTGTTGCCTAGTGAAGTCATTTATAATCATGAAAAGTGGGTGTAAAATTCATCCCCATGAGAATGATAGTGTATTATAACCACTTTATATTAATTTTGCTGTTGTGTACCTGGTTTTGTAAGATGTCAGGCAATATCATGTTCCTTTTTGTTTCTCCTGTATCTTGGGGATGAATGACTCATGATTAAACCAAGGTGATGGTGAAGTCTCTTGGCCAGGATTTATGACTATCTTTTCCGTTCCAGCCCAGTTCCTAAATCCTAGGAATCATGCTATTTCAATTTCTGAAATCTTTGTGAAGCAGCATTTCTTAGAAACAAAATTTCTTGCTAAGGGCAGAGAATAAGCTCTTAACAAAAAAATGTATTTTGAGCGTGGAGACTCGGCACCTACTCCTGTGCACAGAGCAGCATCATGTGAGAGCACATCTATTCTTGCCAGTCCACTGCGGTATCACTCACCAACACGTGTTGTGCAAATTGTGATTTTTTCACTCGTAAGTAATATGGTCCAGCATTAACAGGAGTAGTACCCAATGGAGGGACTTTTTTCAGCCCTAGAAGCTGAGCTCTACAGACTCTAGACAGAGGGAGCTGGCCAGATTTTTGGTGGCTGTTGTCCTATGAATCAGGTGCATGCAGTTACTGCTGGCAATGGGCACTCAGTGATTAGTCCTGGGTGTAAGCTGAGGTGTAAATTTCATGGTGAGAAGATGGGGACTGCCACTCCTCGTCTTCCATTTCCTTCTCTTTCAATGCTACTGTTATTTCCCAGGGCAATGCAGACTCTGAATTTCTTTAACTTCACATTTAAGGTGTTGTCATGCTGTACTATTAACATGAGTAGTACTTTATGTAGGAATAGGAAAAGCCTCTTCCTGTCTAAGGACCCATTCTGCAAATCTGCTCTTTTCTTCTGGGATTTTTCATCTCTCCATTTTTTCCTCAGGGGTTATACAACCAGTAGCAGCATCAAAGTGGAAAAATTCAGTCACTTCTGAGCTCAAATCAAAACCAAGGCGGAGTAGTCATTGCTCTTCCCTTCTTCCACCCCCCAGCACCTTCCAGAATGTTTTCCTATCACTCTCTGGGATCAGAAGGCCTCCTCATGCAGATTTCTCTTTCAACAGCATACATGTAACCTCTTGGAAACCAGAATGACGTATAAATCAGCAACAAAGAGAAATTGCCAAATGCACTAAAACAATTTAACAAAGATGCCATGGAATGTAATAGCCCAGTTAGTATTTACTCACTGCTCTTGTTGGGTGTGAAATAATTCTAATAATACACATTCTGGATGGATACCCAGTGCAAATGGGAACAAAATTTGTCCCACACTTAATCAGTATATGAATCTTAAATGAAAGCTGTTACGTTCAGGCAAATTCCGGGAATATAGAAATAAAAAAAATATTAAAAATATATGCCAAAGCAATATAGGTTAGCTTTCAAGTGTTTTTACCTTTGGTCCTAATGGTCCACGCTGTCCATGTCTTCCTGCTGAACCCTATAAAAATACACTGAATTACTGGTAAATCCACATGGCATTTCAAAATAAATTTTTCAGAAAAAATTTAATTCACTACCACAGCTGTTACAAAAACAATGCTGGAGACTTATAATATTAACAGAGAGCAATAAAATGTAAGCATTATTTTAGGGTTGTTGTTCTGATAAATACTGCCTTGCTCTATGTTATCATGCAAAGATCTAAAGATTTATTTTTCTTAAAAAGACAGCTTTAGTGCTGTCACTGCATACTATACATACTTTTAGAAAGTATTAGAAATAAATTTATCCAAGTGCATTTGTTGCAAGGGATTGCTTTCAACTGCTTATAATTTTATGATTTTGCTTTCTTGGCTAAAATTAAGATATGTTACCAGTTTAGAGGCAACACAGTCTTGCTAGGTTTAAAAACAGTTTCCTAAAATGTTTGTTTCAAAAAGCATTTGGAAATTCAAATTCCTCTCATCTGTATATGGTGACATCGGTTGTAAAGTACAATTATGACTCTTTGGTGGTGAAAAGGACAGCAGTTTGTTGTTGGTTATTTTAGAAAGCTGAAGGGAAGAGAAAGGAATTCAGCAAAGTGCTTGAGTTGTCTTTATCTGGAATATGAAGACACTAATAAATGGTAATGCTAAATAATGAGAAAACACCAATGAAATTTTACACTGATCTGTGGAAGAAAAATAATAGAAACCCTGGAAATGGGTGCTGAAGTTATCAGAAAAAATGAATTTGCTATTTCTACTTCAAAACACAACCACTACTTTCTTATTAAAGATTAACAAAAATCTTAACAAAGACAGTGTCAAAAATGTAATTTATTTCCTAGCAGCTGTTTTGAGTTGCAGCCCCCTTAGAAGCAGATACTCGGTTTTCACCTAAACACCACTGGGTACTCTGGAGTTGTGATAAGTGCAAATGGCCCATAGCACAGTACCAGTAACTCTGTAAAAGCATTTTCATGATTACAGCAAAATTCTTATTTTTCTTATCTTCTTTTTCTCATCTGCCTTCTTTACTGACTCATACTTTGCAGAATAATTAAGCAGTAACAGAAAAATTTTGTTCAACTCCAACAAGACGTTTTTAAAATATTTATAGCTGAGTGACTTGGAAACAATGGCTGTTATAAAACCAAATGTGAGAGTAAGGCTGTGACTAAGGCACGTCAGAACGTGCAATTCTGGCCCTGGTTTTGGACACCTCCTTGTTTCAGCTAACAGATTCAATACTTGCTTTTGTAACTGTATTTTTGTGCTATTTTTAGTATCTGGGAAAAGACATAAGAGGGAGAAAAGTTCTCTAAGCTATCAGCTGTAACTTCAGTGACTCACAATTACTAGTACCTTAAACCAACACAGTAAAGAGCTGCTCAAAGTCACTCCTGTCTCCAGGGTTTGGTTGGTTTCTGATGATTCATGGAATCACAGACACAGGCTTCTACAGGCCTGTGGAGGCCATCTAATCCTGTCACCCCCCTGAAGCAGAACTGCCACCAGCTTCAGATCAGGTCAGTCATGTCTCTGTCCAGCAAGGTCTTGGTAACTTCAGATCTTCTGCAACCTCCCTGGGGCAAACTGCCCCAGTCCTGCACCAGCCTCCTAGTGAACAGTCTTCTCCTGAGGCTTAGCCTGAACATCACAAGCTCCAAATCGTGGCCACTGTCCCTTGCTGCACCATCTGGAGCTGCAAGGAACAGTTTGGCTTCATCATATTTACAGTTGCCTCTCAAAGACTCATAAGCAGCTACTGGATCATGCCTTTGTCTTCTTTTGTTGCCAGACTAAACCACTGGAGCTCCTTCTAATGTTAAGAATGACAAATCCAAATGATCTGGTAGGTACTGATACATTATATTCCCACATTCCCTGATTTAAGTGTCCCACACTAGGAAAAAAATCTCCTGAGGCACAGTGATGAAGAAAAAAGCATCCCTTTGTGGCATTACTTCCACACTACTGGGAACAATTTTTTAGTTTAGAAGTGGGATGTCAGATTACACATATTTGATTGTCAAACTACAACATTTCAGTTTCATCTTCATATGTGTGATTCACCTTCATATGTGAGAAGGGAATCTATTAGGGTGAAAGAAGAATTAGAGAGCTAGATAACATGAAAACCCTTATTTCACCCTTTAGTATCTCAAATATATATCAGAGCAGAATTTAAAAATCATTAGCTAATGAGGTATCAGAGAAATATCATTCCAATTCTTTGGAGGACACAGTTATTGTAATGACATTCTAGGGCAAGTGAATCCATTTCAGCATAGTGACTCTCAAACTATGGCTGACTGGGGCTATATGTTTCCAAAAAGCAGAAAGGAGGAAGCTTTTGTTTTGAAAAAAACCCCAAAAGAAACCAAACAACCCAACAACAAATTAAACTCCCCTCCCCCAAAACACTCACTTACCTTTGGCCCCCTTGATTCGGGAATTCTTGATTCACTTAACAGGTCAATGGTACCTGATCCTTCCATATCCTAATGGAAAAGACAAAATGCTACAGAATTTAAGAATTTATCTTCTGGGGTTTTTTTCCTGGTTTGTTTTCTTTTTTTCCAACTGCTTTGTTTTCTGAAGTTCTGTAACAACTGGAAACATACTGAACACAAATATTTTTATCTTTTCTCATTAACTTTTTTTCTGAGACAAATGGATGGTGTTCTGGAGACAGGCTCTGCTTAAATGTGACAGAAACATGTTGGTCTTCCTTACAGAAACTCTGGTCTTTACTATCTTGCCAACTTGACACCACTGTTCCAGGACTTCAGGCTGAAGAGCATCAGGCAGAAGTGAAGCAGCATGTACTGTGTTTAAGCACAGTTTTAAGCATATTTTTCTGTGTAGTATTTACCTACCACCCAGCTATGGAAACACTAATGACTAGTAAGGGTTGCCAGAATTGATTTATGGCAGGGAGAACTTGCAAACAGTTTGTTAAGGGCAGCAGTCACTTTTCACCAATAAAGGTTCTTCCTAATTCTCACAGCTGAATGTTGAACTCCTGCCTAAAATACTGCTTAATGAAATTGAGGAGAAAAAAAGTTCCACCATCAAATTATAGAATTAATTATGTTGAAAGGGTTCTCAGAGGCTGCCTGGCCCAACTTCCTGTTGAAAGCAGTGTCAACACTGAATTCCAATCAGGTTGTTTAGGGCTTTGGAACCTCAGGCCTCGGAACCTTCCAGAGATGAAGATTAAGTGTTCTCCAGACTAAGCAAGCTCAGTTCCCTGAGAATTTCATTATAGGTCATCTGCTCCAGCCCACTGTCCATTTCCATTGGCCTCTGCTGACTTCAGAAAGAAGTCTGTGTGTAGTGGGAGTCCTTGAGAGCAGCCTCCATATTTCCCATGGAGATTTTTTAGTAATTTTAAAGGAAACTACACAGAAAGCAGCAACCACCCTCCATCTTTCATTGTTCTATGACACTCCAGATCCATGGAAGAAGCAGGAGCTACTTTTCCAAAGCAGCAAAGAAATAAAACTGCAGGCTGCCATAATTACTTGTTTCAGGCCCAGCACCTATCATGTTCCTATCCCTTGGCTTATGCCTAGTCAAAAATTGTCAGACTGGTCTTCAAAACATCTGGATGAACCATGCCAGCAGGGAACTGTCCCTTTGCTTTAAGCTGCAGTTTTAGTTGCAACTGTGCTGGCTTAATTTTTGGTTTCCTTTTCCTGAAAAGGGAAAAATCTTAATCTTTCTTTGTTTCACTTCACTGCTCACAGCCATACAGCTTTCATTTGCAACATCAGCATCATGTGTTGAATCCCGTCACTTTCCTTTAGATGACTAAAATGGCAGAAAATATGTTACTTTTGGGGTGCAAGTGTTCTCCAAAATTTTAGTAAATTAAATTGGGTTGAGGAAGAATTGATGGAATACTGAATGTTAGTGCATGCGGAGAGCAGGCACATGCCAGGAATGTCTGCAGATGCGAGAAGGAACAGGAGCAAAGGGGAATCTCCACCTCCTAGTGACTACAAGCCCTTGTGTCAGCTTACCATGTTTACAGGACCCATACTCCTGGCCTTCTTAGCTTCCTGCCAGTTAGTGACTTGAAGTGGCCCAGCTTAGCACAGTTGTGATGCACTCAGGAGATGGTGTAAGGGAAAGGGTGAGATACCAACTAGATGACCTTCAGCTACATTTGAATGACAGCTTTATGCCAAAGGTATGGAAAACACCATCTAACCTGACTCCACTGAAAAAGACAGATCCTGTTCTTCGGACCTTTTCTGCCAACTCCACAAGAGTAAGAGAAGCAGAAGGAATGCACAGCTGGAATCAGTTCCTTCCTTTTGGGGGAGCAAGGTGAGAGACCTTTTGTGCAACTTCACCTGAGATTGACTGAATGTTATTCAGACTTTCATTCTGCTCCTCTGTCAGCAATCAGTGTATCAAATACCAGCAGAAAATCTCCTCATATTCTCTTTGGCCTGTTTAACCAAACACTCACTGCTTAGGGTAAACCACAAACTCTGTTTCTGGGTCCTTTCCCTTGACTGCACTGTGCCAGTCTGCTTCTCCTTTAAGACAGTGCTTGATGCCTGCTTTATATAACACATCATCTCTTTTGACATCTGCATGTTTTTAATGGGTTTACCAGGTACCTTCTGCAGCTCAAACTGTTCTTTTGGCAAGCATAAGTGCCAGCAAACACCATGCCATTTGGTTTTTGCACATAGCTGATCACAGATGCTAACAAGTGCTAACAGGAGTGTTTTGCAGAAACAGCCTTGCAGCAATAAACAGACTGCCAACCAAAAGGTAGTGTCACCCTAACAAACTGGCAGACCACAGTGCTGCCTCAACAGATGGCAGGGATGGGCATCCAAAAGATCAGCTACAGCTAGCAAGACTGTTTACAGTAGTATTCCTCTCAGGGAAATGACAACCATGCCAATTTTGTTTGGACTAGATAAAGTTCAAGATTAAGCCAGTCAAGATACTGTTACTGCAGTTATAGCTCAGATCTTTCTGCGTTTGCATCCATAAAAGTGGGGACTCCCAGTTTTCACTTTTTCGTGCTCATCTGCTAAGTTTGCTCATCTGAGGCTTAGGCATCAAAAGTGGCAGAGTTCGATCCTAAGCACCTAATTTCAGGAGAACTCTTTGTTGACATAATAAGGGCATGTTGCCTTCTACTCAAATAGAGTGAATGGGGAAAAGTGGACACTCTCTCAAGAATGGGTCCTCACAGGTCACAGAAGATGGCCGGAAGACAGAGAAGCCATCATTCTGGGCTAAAACTCAGACCAGGCCTGGGATGAAGATGTGACTTGCCAGTGGCCCTTAACTCATTCTGAGATAAGTAGGTATTTATTCAGGGGAGAGAGACTCTGTACCAGTCTTTGTAGTGTGCCTAAGATAAGGCAAAGGACTGTTTGTATGTTTAGACTTCATGCTGCTCCTTGCTAACAGTTTCAGTGCTGGCAATTAAGAACTTGTGAACTGCTAGAGATATTTTTTGTCCATTGAAATTCACTGACATTAGTGAGATTATAAACCAGTAGTGTATACAGTACAATATTCTTTAGTCAGACATCAGAAAGCAAATTAGGTCTCTAAACAAGCATTAGTGGTCACATCTGTGACACCTCAAAGTGCCTGAAGAGTAAAGAAAAGAAAAATACAAAAGAATTGGGGTAGATACTAAGAGAAGCATGTCAGTAAACTGGTATCTTTTAAACACCACCACTTTACTGCAGCAGTTCTACAGATGGCCAATAGTTTTGGTCAAACATTCTTACTTCTTTGATGAGACTGCCCTGCATTACTGTGCAAACTTTATTATATCCCATGACATAAAAAACTCTGGAAAGACTTTCGTGAGCAAAACAGCTAAATTAGAATTGAAAAATGCATGGGAAAAAAAAGGGAAAAAAAAGGGAAGACACAAATATGAATATTGATATTGACAATTTCTTGACCTCTCTTCACAAAGATGTTAATGCAGCAGCTCTAATTCTTGAACCTGGGCGTTCTTCCCTTGCCTTTCTTTACTGCAAAGCCACTTTCTGCTCCAACAACATTATCCAAATGAGCAGTTCTCAAATGATATGTAAAACTCATCTGGAGCTTGCTCAGTCTCACGTTTTTAAGTGATGAAGGTATTATTCTCAGAAGTAGAAAAAGTAACATCTGAAGTTTTATATTTTTAATAGAACATTTTTGTTCTAAGTAGAGCAGATCATGAGGTCAGAAATGACCAACATGTGTCTCTGTATTTACACTCCTCTGCAAATTTCAGTCTAGAACAAGTTACTCTGTCATCAGTTCAGCCTTAAATACCTGTGAAATATACAGGTGGTCACACTGTCTTTACTCTGGAGGAAATATATCCATAGTTACAACAAACTTCAGAATAGCAAAATACCTCAAATCCCAAGCCGTAACTTAGTCCTGGTGGTCCAGGAGGTCCAGGGGGTCCAGGAGGCCCAGGAGGGCCTGGTGGTCCAGGTTTTCCAGGAGACCCAATAGGGCCAGCTTCTCCTTTGGGGCCTACTGATCCAGTGACTCCAGTATCACCCTAAAATAAAAATTCAGTCTATTGATATACGAATTGAATATGAATATGAATATTAGTCTATTGAATATGCCTAACTAGACGCAAGTGAGTAGATTTATAGGATCGCAGAATGGTTTGGGTTGGAAAGCTCATCAAGTTTCAATCCCTCTGCCACGGTCAGGGATACCTTCCACTAGACCACGTTGCTCAAAACCACATCCAACCTGGCCTTGAACATTTCCAGGAAGAGGTCATCCACCGATCATATCCATGGCCCTCTGCTGGACTTGCTCCAGCAGGTGCATGCCTTTCTTGTGCTGGGGGTCCCAGAGCTGGACACAGCTCTCCAGATGGACTCTCATGAGGGCAGAGTAGAGAGGGAGTATCATCTCTTGACCTGCTGGTCATGTGTATTGGTTCTGGCTGAGCTGGAGTTCATTTTCCCTTAGCAGCCCTCACAGTGCTGTGCTTTGCATAGGTAGCTGGAAAGGTGTTGATAACACACCAGTGTTTTGTCTGCTGCTGAGCAGCACTGGCACAGCATCAGCGCTGTCTCTTTAACATTCTCTCCCCCCACATCCGGTGCTGTGAGTGGGCAAGATCCTGAGAGGGGACACAACTAGGCTAAAATAGCTGACCCAAATTAACCAAAGGGATATTCCCAACTGTATGATGTCAACTCAGATAAAAAAGCTAAGGGAGGGAGGAGGACTGGGGGACATTCCTTATTTTACAGTATTTGCCTCCCGGAGCAACTGCTTCCCGGGAAGTGGCTGAACATTACTCACTGATGGGAAGTGGAAGTAGAGATTAAACTTTTTTTGTCTTTGTTTATATGCATGCAAACTTTCACTTTCTTTTTGCTTTAGTAAACTGCCTTATCTTAACCTACAAGTTGTTTTCCATCTTATTCTCTCTCCCCAGTCCTGCTTGGAAGGGGAGTGATAGAGTGTCGTCCAGCCAAGTTTAACCAACTACACCAGGCTTCATAGAGCAGCATGCTGGCCAACTGAGAAACCAGTCTGTCCACTTCATTAGGTTACACCATAATAATCTTTAAGATTTCTCAGCCTTTTTCAGTAATGTGCTGTATCACAGTGATACTGTCATTCTATAAAGACACTGTCCTTTTTGTTACCTTTGGACCAGCAGAACCAGGTAGACCTTGATCACCCTGTAAAAGAAAAGCAGTCCTAAATACTTAGAATAAGACTATTAGGCAACAAAACTACATTTATGGTATTTTTCCTTAATAAAAATGCCCACAAATTTCTGTGTTGTTTGATTTGATGTCCTTTACATGAAGCCCTTCATCTGAAACATCAGACCTCTCAGTTAAAAACAATCTATAATTCAGGAATTACAAGAACACATTAATAGCTCTGGTCTGGTATGCTGACTGGGCTCAATCTTGTATTTCAATTATTGCTGCAGATTTTAAGGGTTTGGAGCACACAGAATTAAGCATTGCAGGTCACATCCTCATGCTTCTGAAGATAAATGTCAAAATTCTTAGGGGATATAAGAGAACAGGAAACTTATCCCACTCAAGTTGTCTAGGGCACCCTTCCAAACATGGGATGTGACGACTAGGAAGATTTTAAGGTTCCTCTGAAGTAATCAAGATTTTATCAAGGTTTGCTTTTATACACTTTACTTGCATACTGTTTCTTTCCATTTCTAGTTCATGGAATAGACAGAAAGACAATAATAACGCATGTAAATAATTCCTTTCCAAATTGCTCTGAATCTAATGGAATTAATTTTTGTATTGGCAAGCTCACTCAGAAGAAATACTTCTTGAGTAAAGTCTGAAAAAATGAGTAACCACCAGGAGTAAAATGATAATGTTTTTTTCTAAAAGCAATGGCTAAACTCCATGTCAAATGTCGTTCCAATGAACAAACTGAATTTACTTTCAGTGCATCCTGTTGTTTCTTCCTGTTATCTTCTCTGGATTAATTTGGAATAACGATCAAAACAGATATTCCAATATTAATTAAATCAAGGTTTTCAGAAAAAAATATAGTAAAAATGGACAAATACTCTTATCCGTACTGAACAGGTGGAAATACATAGTGCTTCAATTCTAATTGAACTTTTATCAAATCTACACAATACAGCAAACAGACTCAGCGAGGCAAAATGTTTTAGTCCTTTGTTTTTGAGGATCATAATTTAAAAAAAAAATTAATTTCTCTTCCAATTGCTTCTCTTTCCATATCAATCTCTTCCTGTAATACGTGATTTATGTTCAGCTTACTTCATCTAGACTTCTTTCTGTTCTTAGGCTCCCTCATGTAAGACACAGACCACTGATTACAATGGACAGAGGTTTCAGGTGCCTGCCTTGCAACACACATGCTGCACTTTCTGGATAGCTGCTGGTTCCCATGTGTGCTGCACTTTTATCAACCTCAGGCTTTTGATATCACAACTCAGAACCTTCACCCTCCAGAGATAAAAAAAAAATCAATATTCCGGCCATTTAAGGCTTGCCTTTTCATTTCCCTTACAGTATGTGAGCTTACAATGTACACTTGGGAATTTACTTTCAAGTTCTTGTGCGTAACGTGTGTTGGTGAAGCTCACTAGAGGATGAAATTGTCTTGTAGTCTTTGTCTCTGTTTTCTTCACATCCTTCTTGAAGTGGGGTGTAAAAAAAATGGTGCTTAAAATGGCATTTTAATTAGCAATAGGTTAGATTAATTTCCTGAAGTCAAGTCCGTTCTGCCTGTGTCAGTAATTGCTGAGTGATCTCTCTGTCCTTATCTTGACCCAGCAGCTTTTCATTGGTGGGCACCTGGTATCCAGCCAGGGTAGGCCATGACTTTGTCTCCTGTTTGCCAGATTAAATGGTTTGTGCTCCTTCAGACTCTTCTCCCCTGTCATGTAATGTGCTGTCACTCTGTCCCAAGCTAGACTAACTGGAGTTCTCTCTTTCCCCCCACAGACTCACCCGTCTGAGCCCAGTCTTGACTGGCCTTTGGCAAATCACAACAGAGGAATTCACACTGCATATCAAATATTGCATGCTGCAGAAAATGAGACAGTATCCAATAGGAAATTCTGGATTTCTGAATAGGCCTTTTGAGATGTGCTCTAATAATCTATTAGTATCTGGATTCCATTAAAAAGTACTGAAGCCAGATGCTATTGTGTTGCAGGGACAACTATTTATGATTTTTATAGCCTAGAACTGACAAAGATTTTCCACTGAAGTAGGAGCAAGACAGACATTTAACTCACCTTTTCTCCCTTCCATCCTGGTGGGCCAGCCACTCCATCACGGCCAGGAGGACCTTGAGGACCCTATAATGACAGTAAATCTAAAGCAGGTGCCATCTGAGAGTCTGATTTCTAGAATGTGTAAGTATTTTGGACCAATGCTGATGATACAGCATTATGAAAGACTAATGTGCAGCACCTCACACCACTAAGTTTTAACACTTTTATTTCTTGTCTTCGGAGAGTTTGGCTTTGTATCAAACCAATATTTAAATATATTTTAATAGAAAACTATATACAACAATGATAAAATAATAAACAAAAATAAATCTAAGCATAACGTAAATATAACATTAGCATGAAAAATAATGGTGCTATCCAAGCAGGTTTTGACAACACTGTGAAAGACACGATGGGATTGAAATCCCCAGGCACCTCAGTTATCCACATTTGGCAATGTCAGTGCTAGACAACAGCTGGGGAAACCTTGGTATTGACAAAATCAGAAGTAGCTAGGTTTTCTGTGTGGCAGAATGATTAAAAGCAGTTGTGTTATGGAGGGAATGGTGTCAAACAGGAGACTTCTGTGTTGTCACTGCAAACAGAAAAGCCAGTAGGTTGACTGAGGTCTTGATTCAGAAAATCCAGTGATACCCTCACATGGGAACAGTGAGTCTGGGCCTAACCTCTCCATGCTTTTACATTATTCTTTTATGGCAAATTTTAGTACTATATCCTAGACCATTCAAATTACTTTATATTCTAAAGATATAGAAACAGCCACAGTCAGGAAAGTTGAAAGTACGTTTTGAATTGCAAAGAAGGTATGTTTCGAATTGCATAGAGGACCTTTTAATCTAACACTGCACTTTATCAAATGCAGTAAATAAAACATTAGGGTAACTGTCTATTTTATAAGACTTGCCAATGGATTTTCCTAAATTTACATTTGTAATCCTCAATACAATTTGATCTGTCTTGGATTCAGAAAAGAAAAAGGGTACTGTTGGGAGCTTAGCAGTTAGATGAAATCTGGTCAGCATTCAGATTTTATTTTATACTGCCATCCATATCACAATCAGTAGATGCAGAGAACAATGGATTTCATCGGCTTCCCATGCACTTGCCTCTTGAATCAGATATTAAAGACTTTTGGGTGCTTAATTTCTTTCTGCACAGAAGATGCTGCTTTCCATCTGGATGGCCAAACACTTTTTAGATTTTGTATCAACCCCCAACTTGGTTATCCCCGAAAAACCGCCCTCCAAGACAACTGAGATAGAGTGAGATCTCTTTTTTAACACCTGTCACCCACACGCTTTCTTGATATATGCTGATTACACCTTGTCAGATACAGAAATGGTGAGTCACTCTGAGGGTGGCGATAATGTACAGGTCAAATCTCGTCCTGAGAACAACTGCTACCGGCAGATGGTTGATTGGGAATAAGGGAAGCGTATTAGCAAATATATGGAATCAGAGATTATTCTGAATTGGAGAGGACCCACAAGGATCAGGGAGTGCAGCTCTTAGATGAATGGCCTGCACAGAGATCAGACCCACAACCCTGGCTTTACTAGCATTATGTTCCAACCAGCTTGGCTGATCTCATAGTTCCAGAGAGAATTCTCAGAGCTGTTCAATGCTAAAAAAAATTGATTTTCTTCACTGAAAAAAGCACTTTACTGAGGATTTATTTGCAAGTCAAACTTTAGCAAGATTTTTTACAGTAGAACTATATTTCACATGGCCACAGGAATAAGTGTTTCTACCTAGCTGAAGAAAAGGAAGAGAGAGGAAAGAGGAAAAGTCAGTTTATTCTAGAAATTCCCTGTGGCTTATGTAAGTGATTTAGCAAACTTCATTTTCCTGACAGCACCACAGGAAAACTAATACTTAGTCTTATTCAATGTTGCTAATAACATTCTTACTTTTTATTTATTCTGGTCCAGATTCACCTGTATCTGTCTGTCAAATGTACATTACTGCTGTGCAGCAATGTGCTTTGGTTAACAAGACTTTTCTTTTTTTTTTTTTGTACAAAATTTGGATAAGATCCAAGCTCTTAAATTAAAAATATTCTCCAGTTTTATTAAGAATTGTACAAACTGTGAGTCTTAGAACTTAGTGTTGCAGGACAGAAACAGCATCAACATTTGTGAACAAAAGGGTACTCACTTCAGGGCCTGGTTCCCCAGAAGCTCCATCTTCTCCTGGTGACCCAGGAGGTCCTACACCTGAATCAGGTGCTGGCTTTCCTGGAAGACCAGGCAGTCCTGGAGGGCCTGGTGGCCCAGGAAGACCCTGGATAAATCAGCAAGACTGTTAGAAATTACCCTAGCCAGGTTCATTTCTATATATGCAGAACAGGAAAAAGCTCACATAAGACTGTTCAGGCTCATAAAACTCAGCTTGGGTTTCCACCCCACTTCTGCTTCACTGAGAACCAATTTTAGTTTCACAGACACACCCTTACATAGGGTCACACTGACCTCCCTCACCTATGCTCTCTGACCTGTGCCACCTCATAGCATGCATCAGTAAGCAAGAAATTGAAAACCAAAAAATTTTGTCAGCTCTCTGTAGCCCAGTAAAGATCTCAGACATATCCCAAGGATCGACCTAATGATAAGAGACCTAACCATAATGAATCCAAGGGACCACTGTACAGTGGGAAGTGGGCGGTTTTTTCTCCTCTACCATTTCATAGGGTTTCTCCATGTTATTGCTGGGGCACTGAGAATATCTACTCGTGGTCAAGACCTGCTTAATGCTGTAAAACTGGCCTCCGCTCTAAAGATCTCATGGACTTGAGCAGAGGTATTTAAATTAAATGAATAGAATGAAATGTTACTTTAGGAAAAGTAGTATATTTGCAAATACACCCTCTCATGTGCAAGTCCATCCCTGTTACTGATTGCAATAGCAGGCAAACATGGAGAGCTTGAAATTTTGGGCCATGGCACTATAAGTCAGGAAATCTTTAATTCTGACTTAGGGCCATGTACAGGATTCTATCAGGAAGAGGGTCATCTTGGATTTTCAGTACAGTAAACAGAGTCTTCTGCAGGGCATTCATCTGTCTTGTCACCTACAAAGGGCATCTAAAGAGGCTCCTAAATCAGGTAAGATAGCCAACTTTCAGCATGTCTCAATTATCCCCTGAAGGGCCTTGAGAAGAAGGTATTAAACACTTTTGAGAAAAAAAAAAAGAAACAGAAAAGAAATCCTGGGGCAGAAACCAGTCCGAGAGAATGAAAAATATTGCTAGTTGTGTTGCAAAGCAGAGGCTTCTATGATATAGCATTCTGGAGTTCACAGGAACCATAATGAACTCAGAAAGCTGCAGGGTTACTGATGTTCAGTTCACCAGAAAGCTGCACCGTAAAGCACATCATACAGACACACTTATTTTTCTAGAACAGGTACTCCAAATTCAAAAAAGCAAAGACAAGGTTCATATAGCACCTTCCACTGACTAAAAGCAGCTTGCAAGAGAGCAGGAGAGGGGTGGTTTACAAGGATATGTAGTAACAGGATAAGGGGCAATGGCTTCAATCTGACAGAGAGTAGGATTAGATTAGATATTAGGAAGAAATTCTTTACTGTGAGGATGGTGAGGCACTGGAACAGCTTGCCCAGAGAGACTGTGTATTCCCCATCCCTGGAAGTGTTCAAGGCCAGGTTGGATGGGGCTGTGAGCAACCTGATCTACTGGAAGGTTTCCCTGCCCATGGCAGGCGGGCTGGAACAAGATGACATTTAAGGTCTTTTTATGATTCTATGCATCTATGATTCACCTCTCCCCCTTCTTTACTGTCTTCTCATAGTCAGATTAAAAGCATTTTCTCATTTTAAAACGTCCTCTTGCCATTGTATCTTTGTTGGCCTCCTTCTGTCTCATACTTCTTCCCCCCTCACAAGCACTTAGGCCTTTTCTCATTTTGAAATGAAAGCCTACAAATCCTTTCTTTATGCTGTAAATTAAGCATGTATAAAACTTTCGTTATGAAATTGACCTTCTACAACTTGGATGAGTAACATAAAGCCTTTATTATGAGAAATATGAATATATACTTACTCTTAAAATCTCAGTCTCTCTGTCGGTATCTCCAGAACCCGATTCTTCAGGTTCCAGTCTATTCTGAAATTAGGAGAATTCCATTTAAAATTATTGCTTCTAACGATGACAAATGCAAATATCACTTGACATTTACTGGAAATACAGCTACCATCAATATCCTTACAGCAGTCTGTCACTGGTAAAATAAATTCTAATACAACAAAAACATTTCAGCCATGTTTCTGGTGTTTCATACCATCTTCTTTTGTAGTCACTGAGCACTGTGTTTGCCTGCAGGTGCTCTATGAGCAGAGTGATAAACATCCTGCAGGACACATATCCTATGTCACTGTTTAAGTGAACTGAAATATCTCAGACAAATTTTAACTTCAGAAAGATACCTGTCAACATTAAGAATATCCTAAAATGCAGACTTTGCAAATAACCCCAGTTTCCTACCATGTGCCCCTCATTTAAAAAGCCAAATTCTGAGATTCCTACAACTGGAATCAAAAAGATTACTTTTATAAAGGGAAATCAATACACTGAAGCCCTTTCTAAAACCTTCTGTTGAGAAGACACCTTAGTGTTTAGTCCTTGATGAGTTTCACAGTTGTGTCTATTTTGCAACTACAAAGAAAAGCACAGAGAGAAGTACTACCTGAATAACTTATCATAGTACCAAAGCTAATATTTCAAATGCCTGCGAGTTAAGGATGCGTTCCTTGGCTGCACTGAGACTTCTTCCACATCACAACAGAATAAAAGGCCTTGAAACTTGCTGTCACAGAGAACAAGAAAGTAAAGGTAGTGTAGGACTTGGTGTTCACTGCTACATTTATAGAAGTGGCCTTTGACTGGGTAAAACTGTTGGACTGGAGCACCTGGTCCTAGGGATCTGGAGCTGCCTTGCTGGTCTCTTGAAGTCGGCATCAGTGCAGGCTCAATAGTGCAGCAGAACACTGTTACTCTGTTTTTTATGCTCCAGAAATATACTGGCATAATTCAGCAGACCCAGAATCAGGGGAGCATATAATCCATTTTGGCCAGTGGAATATGTTTCAAACTATCTTGTTAAATACTCGTGATACCCAGTGTGAGAGATGGTTTTGTTTAAAAGTCCACCACAGGACTTCCACTGGTGTCAGCAGTGAACTATGTCTACGTGTAAAATCAGCTCTCACACCATGAACTGAAAATTCAGGCCAGATTCCTTCTTTAGCTGCGTGCACATGTATCCTCATAGATATAGTGGAAAAAGTCCATGTACAGCTGAAAGATGGATCTGAAACTTACTCTTTAACATTGCCTGACTACTGAGCATTCAAAATACAAACACTGTCATCATGCTGGTATATGTTCTAGTATTTAATGACAGCAAACATAACTGACTGTCAAACTATTTCTCTGTTCAGTAGCAGGAAGAAATTAATAATTCAGGTTTATGATGCCTTTTTGTGGAAATTTTTGTTTCGTTCTCCCATATTTTGTTTCTTTTCCACAAGAGAGCACACACATCCACTGAAATTTTAAAGTGTGAATACTGGGTGTTTATGTAGCTTACAGTATTAACACACTTTGGTCAGACATCTATTTGCATTTCTGCATGAATGTTTTAGAAAACATTATTATCTCTGTGGCAGTCAGGCTACTTTCCCAGGGAAAACCTCCTATTTAGTTCTGGATTCCTCTGTGGCAAGTTGAGCTCATTGACAGAGAACCCCAAATACTCACTAATCCTCTGGAAGGAGCAGATGGTCCTGCGGGTCCTGGTAGTCCAGGGGGTCCTGGCAATCCCTCACCAGGATCACCCTGAAATGGGAATTAAGATAAATCAGCAGGGATTTAACTGTATAAAGACTATAAGCGCTAGCTGCAATCTGTGTGGATTTCCAGTCACAGGAGTGGCTGCTTAGATGCTATGAGCAGGGCTGGACTTCGTTCCTTTCTAAGACAAGCTCCCAAGAAACATGATCTTTGCATTGGCAATGGAAGAAAGAGCTCTTCCGTTTCTAACTTCTGCAATGAATTTGCAAATGTACAGGCAGCATTAACAGCATTAAGCAGCCCATATGTCTCGCCAGAATAACATTTAACTGTGGATCTTGCACTTTTAGGGTACATTATATATGCGCCCCCCCCCAAAAACAAAAAAAAAAAAGTAGTCAGCGTGGTCACACCATGGTACTCAATCTGTAAATTTCTTGATTTTATTGTTACCCTGGGTAATGCTTTTTTCAATACCACCATGACATGATTATTCTTCTATGTGTTGACCTTTATCTACTGCCAACACAATGGAAGACCCTGTTCAACTGTGTGTCATTTCCTCTCATAATTACTACCATTTCTTATACTTTGTCTTTCTGACATCACCTCTGACATTTTGCTGAGGTTAGTTTGAACTGCTTCAGCTTAAGATGTTTGTGACTTTTTATAACTTTTCTGCTCAAGTCCAGTATTTTTCACTCGAGTCAAAGGTTGAGTTTTTGCCTCTACTGATCTATGCTTTACCCTCTAACCTGCCAATTTGCTATCTGGGCTCATGAGCATTTTAATTGTGTTCTCTAAATTCACATATTCGGTTACATAGCAGGAAACACTGACTTTTAACTGCCTCTTGGTCACTTGCTCTTTATGCTTGAGAGTTCATTAGATAAATGTATTCATTCAGTTCTTTGTTCCCTGTGGCTTTGTCAAATGGTTCCTATAGTGATACTTCAGTCATGTCCACAGAGAATGCGTTTAATTAATTTGAGGCTATTTTCACTGTCTGCCAGCGTGTTCATTTACAGATGCTCTTCATTCATTTTAACACATGCTTCGCTTTTTTCCAATGACTATTACATTAGTTCCTGGCAGTGTTTGGTGCTTGTTTTCATGCAATTTCTTCCACTTTGTGTGCACTGCAAGGAAGACAAAAAACCCAGGTCTCACATTTGAGTCACAATCATTTTTAGGAAGCCTAACTGTATCCATTCCCAAGGAGCATCTCATGGCTGTATCTCTGCACAGAACATGGACCACGGTAGAAAAGTGACAGCCAGCTCCCCAGTCTCCACTGATATGTAGCACCCCATTCATTCCTGGCTTCCCATTTTCAATGAGAAGAACCAGAAAGAGGAAGGTGGATCCTACTACTGTTCCTGAAATTTAGATATTATTATAATGGAAAAAGTGTTGACTATCTTTAGACAGTGTAACTGTTTCGAATTTTTGTGTGTGTGCAGATCAATTCTTTAAGCTTTGCTCACCCTACCAACACATCCAGGCCTAGGAAATCACACTGATTTGGATATTGAAACAATTTTCTGAACAACTGGTAACTTAAAAATAATTCACATGTGTAAAAGAGGATCAGAGCAGCGTCTTCTTTTTAGTCCTGTTTTTACTGCAGGAATTGTGTCTGTTTAAAGTATTGCCAAGACAAAGCTCTGCATATGAAGCTGTCAGCTTTCCTTAGTGCTTTTGAACCTATTGTTAGGATTTTTAGCACTCATTTGCTAACTTCACAATGTCTCTTTGAAGTGTCCCTTGAAAATATTAGTCCAATTTTTAAATGATAAACTAAGCTTGAGATGTCTTTACTAAAGTAGCCATAAAAGTAATCAGGAATAGACTACTGGAGTATTTTCCTTTCCAATATAACTTTTGGTCTCTACAGCTAAGCTGCTTCTACTGCTGCTGAAATATTCTCCTTCTGATGGCTGTTCTAATCAATAAACTAAGGCTGGATGGCCTTTGGCCATGAGGTCAGCTAGAACAGCCTGGCTGGGCTCACAGTCCTTAGGTACTTGGCTCTGGGACTCCTTTTAGCCCTGCGTGTTCAAAGCTAGTATTTTGAGTATGGGGTTTTTTGTGCATTTTGCATGAAGTAACATTAGAAATATAATGAAATCCATCAGCATGAGTATTTGAGAGTAAAAAGCTTACTGGGATGGCACTGGAGGAGTACAGAGCCAGCCTATGCACAGCTGCATCTTGCATCTTGCATCTTGCAGCACACTGGGAGCAGTTAACAACTGATGCTACCCCTGAGGCATTGTCTGAGTGAGGTCTATTTGATACAGGCCAAAACATTGCCAGTGACCATGCCTGCAAGTCTGAACCATCAGCAAATCAGTCAGTTCCTGGGCCTGTTCCATTCGGCAGTGTAGGCGTAGCACTTGTTGCTGAAGATTGGAATGGTCACCTAACAGGAGCTGCGGCTGTAGCAGGTGCAAAATAAAATGCATTTGCTAATTTGCACTTTGCTTATAAATAGAAGAAATGTAAACATCCATCATCTGGACATCTTTTCCATTGGCTTAGTTTTCATTGAAAGTATCCCGACTGATTTTATGGTTTCCTACACAAGAATTATTTACATCAGTACCAAGCACCTTAGAAATAATTCTGGTCACAAGAAGGACCAAAGCAGATTTGCAGAAAACCTAAGAAGCTAATTGTCAAATGACATTTAGGTGCCTGTAACACCTGTTGACAACTGATATAATGTCTTACTGGTAATCTGCCTTCCCAGCCTATCCTTCCTGAAGAGCCTATATCCATACGCTGTAGCACTTCAGTTGTGAGCCATCCCACCCTTGTCTCCGTAACCTCTGAGAGGTGGTAGCCCTGTGACTTTCATGGACTTGTAAGTCCTCCTGTTTGTCTCCCATGCTGCCTGGTTTTGTGAACATGTACCTGAGATAGGTCCCAGAGGAGAGCAGGAGTGTCTCCATCATGCTGTACCTGAGATGCTCCCCACATGCCTTCACTTCCCTTCAGCTTATGAGAACCCTCTGCCCAATGTATCTTTCCCTTACAGCTGGACATAGAGATGGGGGTTGCCATGCAATTTCATGACCTGATTCCTGTACTGGAGACTGATTTTACCTTTGAAATGATTCTGGATCATTTCAAACTGAATCAGAATAGATGAGATTTATATAGGTCATGTTTGTGAGTTTATCAAGTCTGTATTGTTTTGTTTAACAGATGAAAGGGATTGTTAATTTGACACTTGGAGTTACTATCTGTATGTGAAGTTTGTGTACAACATGCACTTTAATAACAGATTAATCCATTATATCTCACTTCATCTCAGAAGAGATACAAGCTGTTACTTCAGATGGTTTAACCCTTATTTCAATTATGTTCATTTCCTAAGGGTAATATGATTATACTGCCTCTGTTAAATCACTTAGCCAGTAGAGTAAGTTGCCCAGAGCAGTTATATACAACAATTGACTTTTCTTTACTAAATTTTCAGTACATCTTCCTTAGGTCTTCTGTGAAAGCCCAACTTTTTCTACTGCTGAAGTTTATTCGCATCCTTGAAAAATACTTACGATTGTGTTATGGTGATATCCAGGTAGGATGTTTAAATTCTTCCTTTGATGCCATATTTTTGCTTCTCTCTCGGAGTGTGCCAAATTAACACATGTCCAAGAATACAAAGTATCTGATTGATTGTTGGGTATTAACAGGACACATACCTTTTCACCTTTTGGGCCTGCTTTTCCTTTCAGTCCTGGCAACCCCTGAAGTCCATTTTCACCCTAAAAGGAAAAAAAAATTAATTAGACATTCTCTTTCATGTAGGTTCAACAGGCTGTACACTTAGCAGCAGAGGCTGGAGGTAAGGGTGCCAGATTCTAACTCTGGGTTTGTGCAGTGGGAAGAGGTATGGAACTTGGCATAGAACGTCCCTGGCAGTGTCCAAAATGTGCCTCTCACCACATCTACTCTTCCTACAACCAAGTGGCAGAGAAGCCTGTTTGGGGAATATGGATGGAAACACTCGCAGGCTGCATTTGGATTTCACAGAGTGCCAACTGGACCACCACAGCACTGATGGCAAGGATTTTTAAAACTGTAATATTCGTAACACACTACTGTCAGCTGCTGCTCTGAGTGCACCAAATCATACCATTAACTTAAGCCTGCTCCCACCATCTACTAAAACATTTTTTTGTCTTAACCAACCTGAATCTATTCAGTTTCTACCAACTAGGATCCTTCCTGAGGACATGCCTCTGACAGGCAATGTGGGATACTAGACAGCATTTCAGCCCATTTTCCATTCTAAACTTCACTAGTCAAATGAATCCCAAATTGCCCTTCTTTATATCTTCATATTAACTACATACAACATGCATATGCTCTTCCTATAGAGGCTCGTTCACTGGCTAGAAAGAACTCCGACCAGCTCTAAAGTCAGTGCTATTATAAAATGGGGCTGCTTATGAATTCAGTTAGGACACTCAAGAAAATATTCAGAAGGCAAATAAATAGTATTTTCCCATTGGCGTTTTGGGAATCCGGACAGCTGTGCTTATGGACTCTACTCAAGTTTCAGGAGTGCCCTAATTTTAAAGATGGGTTATCTAAAGCCATTAGGGAGAAAAACATATCTCTAAGACTGAAGGGTGGGTTTTTTTCCTATGATGACTTTTCCTGTAGAGTACCTGGTAGCAGGTTCATAGAAAAGTAGCAAACACATTACCAACATAAATGTAGAACATACTAATTTCATTGCTGAGTGAAGCCCCATCAAACCAATAGTAAAATTGCATGGGTATATGTAAGATTGGAACCCATATGCACATGGGCAAAAGAATAACTACAAAAAATACAAGATAATATCACAAGATGTCTATGATAGAAATTAGGATTGTTTTCACAAGGACAAGACAATTGGTTTTGAAGCATTTGAATTACATTTGAATAATTTTCTCTAAGACATATTGGTTTCACAGAATTTTCTTTGAAGATATGCTGCATGAAAGTAGTCAGGCTTCTGTTAATACATAAAATATAAACTTCTTGTCCTAAAGCACCCTAATGACACATAGCCTGAGTTTTGGCTAAAGATTTGCAAACTTAGGTACATTTCTTTGAACATACCAGTGTCTGAAGGCAGCATTCAGGAAGGAGCTCAACAATGCATGCAACAAATAACTACTGAATTATTTTTCTAATATCTTAAAGCACACCAGTTTCATTTGACATTCAGTTACAGGGGGCAGGAAGGGTCAGGAAGCTCCCAGCAGTAGCACATACTAGTACAGAAAAAGAGGAGCAGGCACGGGAATGCTGACAGCCTCTGGGTGGTAAGGTCTTAGAGAGGGGAAAGATGCACAAAGTGGCAGCAACAAACAAATGAGAAAGGAAACAAAGAAGCCAGGCAGTAAAGCACCAGTGGAGGACAGATCCACAACTGAGACATGCACAGAATATGACAGCTACGGGTTTGTTACTGCATGCATTGCTGGGCAATACCTCACCACAGAGGATGCACATGCAGGCTATCAGCAGCTTGAGGTGAACTGACCCAGGGATGGGAGTTATCTGGAGAAGCTGGGAAGGAACACCTCAGGAAGAGGACAGAGAAGGGTAAAGCAGAGGAATGCAGAGAAGGGAAAGGCAATGATGAAGCAGAAGATGCAGTCAAATTACTGCACAAGAGTAAAGGGGAGAGAGGTACATCTCAATCCACTCAAAAGTATTCTCAATTAACTACAAAGTTAAATCAGCTGAGATTAGGAGCAGGCAACATGGAAGCATGTGTCTATGGAGGGTCAATGGAGCACCCCACAAGAAGGGGTCTGAATATGTCCTCTTTTTGAAATTCCCATCTGCAGAAAAAACCCAACTTCACCCGAGTTGAATTCTTGGTACAGCTGCTTATGCCATGCCATGCCATGCCATGCCATGCCATGCCATGCCATGCCATGCCATGCCATGCCATGCCATGCCATGCCATGCCTCTTACTTTCTTTGCAACTGAGAAATAATAAATTTCTCTTAGAAACTTGGACTTTATTCTCAACCTGCGGATGTCAACTACAGCACCAGAACGGTCTTCTAAAGAGAGGAGATGAAGAAAACACTTTGCTGCTTAAGCCTCAATGTAGCAGAGCCTCAAAAAAATGTTGTGTTTTTCTTAATTCAGTTAACCAAAATATGAATAAATGAGTACTTACAGGTAACCCATTTTTACCAGGAATGCCCTAAAATAAAACATCTTTGTTAGAAAGATAAATAAAACACTGTAACATAGAAATAATAAAAGAGAAAAGCAATTAGTCAAATTGTGATGCGCCGTGCAGTGACAAAATAACAAATCAGAACTATATCAAACACTATGGCACAGTGGGACGTTCTGCACCTCTCTTTAACCTCATGCATCTTGTGCTGATGGTTCACAAGGGTTTTAAGTGTGAAATATCCTGGATACAGAGAAGCCACTGAAGGAGGCCTGTGAGTTCTGCACCTTTGTACACGTTGAAACCTGACAGCTGGGAGGGTGCTGCAGTACTGCCCAAGGAGTTGGTGGAATTGCTGCTCGGAGAGCAACTGTATGTCGGCACAGCAGCTCTTTGCCTTTGCTTTCTGATGGTTGTCACTCACCAGGCCCCTGCATGGCCACTGACACGTGTGCAGTGCAGGTAGGATGGTCCTGATCTGCTGGGCTAAAACCTATCTCGTAGAAGTGCAACTGGTGACAGTGTGCAAGGCTGTGCAGTTCCAGCTCTTCATGCATGTGTGATGGATCACTATTACCCTTTCTAAAATACGTGTTTTCTTTCAACAGAGAGAAATTACTCACAGGCTGACCAAGTTGTCCAAGTTTCCCTGGAGATCCAGGAGGCCCTCGATCTTTATTTGCCACATCTTCTATTCCTGACCCTCCTAGAGAGTCTGTGGACCCATCCTCTACTTCTTGACCTTTCTGGCCCTGAGTAATGAAATTGCAAAATATGAAAAATGTGTTGCATTACTTTTCCTATTTTTCTCTCCTTTTTTCCCCCCCTCTTCCCTCTCTCCTAGAACTCTTGCTTTGTTCAATGTAGTCAGAACCTGGTAGGTACCAGGTATATTCCATTCAGCAAAGGCAATCCACATTATAGACCATTCATGCACCAACAACTAAGTTATTCTCTGAGCTGGTTACCTAGAGGCAAATGATCATGATCTAATTTCATGTCCACATAAATCTGCACAATCTAAGTCAATAGTGTAGGTTTGAAAATATAGTTTTGACATACTCAATCTCTCTGGGAGAAAATTGTGAGAGTTAAGATAGACATGTTTAGGACTGTTTTAGCCAACTTTCCCAAGATCTATGACTCTAACAAAGGAGGGGTACATATTGGTTAAAAAGTGGCAGAAGATGAAACAATGATAAAGAGCAAAAATGGACAACAGCAAGACTAAAATATTGCTAAACATTACTATTTGGTTAAGAGAAGGTAAGAATAACAAAAGGAATAATTTAAATATTCCAGGACCAAAATAAAACCTTCCAGGAATGAAGCTTGAACATTAATACATATTTAAATTAAAATACAGTATACAGAACAAAACACATAAATCTGTATTATATTTTGAAATAAGTAGTAAGATTTACTCACATTTTATAGCACCAATGAAATATTTTGAGTTCCATTAGCAGCTAATGAAACTAGGAGGGATGAAATATAGTAACTCTCAAGGCATTTTAAAATTAACAGGATGACAGCTTTCAGCAAAGGAACTGTAAGCTGATTTTTTTAAAGACCTCTCTGGATTTTGCCAAAAGGAAAGGTCCCAAAGACCAGCAAATTTTTTTTAATCTGGACTCATTACAGAATTTTTTTCCCATCTGGAAAAGCGTTAGAAGAGAATCTATTTAGTGAAACTGTGGGTAGAGATCATAGCCTGAATGAGATAACAGGATTGTTGATACAGTGTTAGCGTACTGAAGGAGGTAGCAGATGGTATGGCAGGACACCTCTCAATCATTTACCAAAGATGTAGATGGAAGTCTGGGGAGGTTCCTGTTGACTGGAAGATAGTCAGTGTTATTCCAGTGTACAAAAAGGGTGTAAGGGAAGATGCAGAACTACAGATCTGTTAGACAAATCTCAGTTCCTGGAAAATTAAGGAGAAGATCATACCAAGTACCATTGAAAGGCATAAAGAACACTGCACTTATCAGGAACACTCAACCCAGATTCACAAAGCAAAAGTCCTGTTTAACTAATTTGGTATCTTTCTGTGGAGAAGTCACCCACAGAAAGGATGAAGAGACAGAGGTGGATGTAATTTCCCTGGGTTTTTGTAAGGTTTTTGATGCTGTCCATCACAGCATCCTTTGGGACAAATTTTCCAACTGTGGGATGAGTGGGTTCATGGTGTGCTGGGTGAAGATCTGGCTGAAGGGCAGAGCTCCAGGGTTGTGGTGAACAGGGCCACATCTGGCTGGTGACGGGTCACCAGTGGTGTTCCTCAGGGATCAATCCTGTTCAGGACCAGCTCTGTTCAATATATTTATCAGTGACCTGGATGGAGGGGTCAAATGCACCATGAGCAAGTTTGCTGATGATTCCAAACTGGGAGGTGCTGCTGACTCTCTTGAAGGACAAGAGGCCTTGCAGAGGGATCTGGATAGATTGGAGCGTTGGGGCAGTGATTAATAGCATCAAACTAAACAAGAACAAATGCCAGATTCTGCACCCAGGAAGGAGTAACACTGAGTACAAGTAAAAACTGAGAGAGAAGTGGCAGCAACAACTTTTTTTTATTACTATTTTTTTAAAGACTGGTCATTATCATAATATATAATCATGTACATCTGTGTAGTGAAAAATATGTAGAAACTGAAATAAGGTCAAGGAAAACTTGTAAAGGTAAGTAAGTAGTGAAACTACTTGTCACAATAGATTTGAGCTTTATGTGTCACACTCCTTAAATCAAGACTGGGTTTTTATTTAAGAAAAATGGCCTAAAAATGAAAAAAAAAGAGATGGTAATAGTTTATCTGATATTCAGTTTATCTATTTATTTATATAAAGTAAGATTAGAAGTGCTGCTTTAAAAAAATGTGAATGCAGGCCTGAAAATGTTAGAGGAATTATACTGGGAGGTTCTCCAACAAATACTGAAATTTCTTGTATGTCAGCACCTATAGATGATCCTTAACTTAATGTTTCACCACTTCCTATATTTTACTACAGTAAACACAGGAACACAAGAAGACTCTGCAAGGAGCAATCTTAAACACTTGAATGAAACACACACAATGTGGAAATTTTATTCTAAATTTCTGTCATTCATGACAGTGTGTGTTTTCAGGCAAAAAGAAGCTGTCATAACTGACTAGTTCCAAGCAATGCAAAGAATGGACTAGGGCGTAGGAGCCTCAAAGGTAAGAGGAAGGAAAGGTCATTATTTATTTTCTACTTAGAAAAATCTGTGGTGGCTGTTGGATTAGGAATGTTAATTAATAAAAAATGTACTGCCAGCTGATTATTTTGAAATATACCAAGAAGTAAGGCAAGTATTTGAGTAGCTCACAGGATTCCACATGGGTGACCGATGTAATTTTAATTTGTAGAATCACACAGAATTCAGGTTACACGCTACCTTACAAATGCAATATTTTTCCAAGTCCAGAGTCTCACCAGAGAGGGTGACTTTGCTACATAGATCAGACACTCCATTTGGACAGGCTGGTGCATGCTCTGTGCAGGAGTTAGAAGAGCTGCCATTTTCCTTAGCACTGTGCAAACATCAAACTAGAGACAGGCTACAGCCTTGCATTGGGTCTTAGTTTCCTTGTCTAGGAGCCACACCCACAGGAGTCTACCCAGAAGGAGAATCTAATTTTATAAGGGATTTGATGAAGGGTTCTTTTAAAAATGTGACTAGCCTTGATGCTTGGAATGTAATTTACAGTTATTCCTGGTCCTGGCAAAATGAGGATTTAGTCAGCTATTTTCTTTGTTTCTCACTTTCTTAAATTCAAACTGAAAAATTTGCAAAACTGAAATAACAAATTCATTTTTTTAGTCAAAAATCTCAAGCCCATTTCAATGGTTATAGATCCAAACTTCTGCATAGTGCAAGTGCTTTTCAATCTGATGTCATGAAAAGACATTCAAGAACTTAAAAAGTATCTTCTATTTTGCCATGCTGTTAAGATGGAATAGATCAAGGTACCAACTCAGAGTAACACCTGGAATTAATGGATTTTCCTGTTCTTGGGACAAAAATATTAGGCATGTGATAAACCCATTATACAGACCTCCTCTCTGCTTACTTCCGGCAAAACACCAGCACCAGAGCCATCTTCTTCTCTTAACATTTTCTGTGGGACAGTGGTAGACTCGCTGTTGCCTTGTCCAGTTTCCATGACAGCTGAATCTAAATAAAATAATCATTTATTAATGAGAGAGCAAAATAAAACCTGCCCAGAGGTATTTATCAGAGACAGATGCTGCAAGTTGTATGAAAAAAGAAAATATTTAGATTATGACTAAAATACATACCAAAGATTAATATTAGTCATTTTAAAACTCTGAAAATTTTGAAAGAAAAGAAAAAAAAGAGAAAAGTGAGAGTAAAATTACAAAACAAATGTGTATTTTAAGTTCAGGGACTGTATTGCATTATCATTTTTTCCTCTAGCTCTAGTCTAATGGTTGCCTATTTGTCATCCATGTAACACAAAAAATAAGAGTTAATTACAACAGGTGCTAACTCAAGTATGTATGGAATTTAAATTGTAACCTTGTCTTTGGCCTTATTAATACAACTAGCTTTTCTTTTTGTTTTCTGGAGTGCCCTGAAGTTGTCCTAGACATGGAGTGGATTCCTCACTGCATTATGCCTTGCTCTCATTGCTTTGCTGCCTACACTTGCACCCAAAACACTCCACTGGTGCACTAGGCACATTCACATCCTTTGGAGGGAACAGAAGTAGGATATAGTTGTTTATGCAGTGGTGGTATTCAGTTTTACATGAAAGGCTGTGCTTTACCGTGTCAGGTCATCAAATAAATACCCGTCTTAAATCCTTTTTAAAGGTGCCACATGGCTTTAGAGCCAGCAGGACTATTTGCAGAGGTATGACTCAAGGGGTGCCATGGTTCTCACTGACCTGAGCAGAATGAAGAAGATTTTTCTCCTTTCATTCCTTTTGCCCAACACTTGCACTTCACTGGAGTGTTGTACAGTGTCACAGCAGCAGCTCCTCAGGTCAGTTTCTTAGTTTCATCCAAGTACTTTTATTTTTTTTTTTAATTTTAAAATATGAACTGCAATTCTGTAACTGAAACTTCCATACTTCAGGAGGGTAAATCCATTCTCTGCATGTTTAACAACCACGAGTCTGAGCTAAGCCCCCATACGGAGGGAGAAGTGAGAGATGCGTTGAACAGTGGCTGTAGTTGCTCCCACTTACCCTTGCTGCTATTGATAAATTGCAGTTTAACAGACTACACTTTCGAAGACCTAATGTTTGATGTGCCAGTTCTTTTCTAGCACACAGGATGTCCAAAATCACAGGATTTTCCTTTCCTGGCAGCACCCAAAATATGACAGTGGATTTCCATACACAGGGAAATGACAGACTCAAAACCAGAGAATGTAAATGACCCCATCCCGCCAAAAACCCCAAAACCCAAGGTAGTGCCTTGTTCTTTAAATTTAGCTGCTTCTGAGGTTTCTTCTGATCTGTGATTTCCAGAGAAATCATTTTCTTCCAAATAAGACAATATGGTTGGGGGGGCTTCCACTGGCTCAGCCAACGTATCTTCAGGCTAAAAAAAAAATCCCAAAGAACGGTTTAGAGTATGGTCTTATCACATATTTTAAGGGAAGAATTACTAGATTACCTTCCTCAAAACACAGTAATCAGAACTACCACATCTATGAAGCAAAACAGAATTTTGAGAGAAACTAGTGTAATACCTTTGGACTCCATTCCTCCAAAGCAAGGGTAGTACACTTGACAAACCCAAAGAGAGGGAGAAAAACACAAGCAATGTACACTTGTCAGAGACTGCATTTCCAAGTTTCAATGAAACAACCTCTGGCTTGTTTCATTCCAGCTCAGTATTGCTTTATCTATTCAAGTCTCTTTGTCTCAACCCATGAATTTTCTGACTTCTCCTCTTCTAATTCTCTCCCCATCCCCCTGGTGGGGTAATGAGTGAGTGGCTGTGTGGTGCTTAGCGGCCAGCTGGGATTAAATCACATCTTTCAGACGGAGAAATAAAAGCCAGAAGTTCTACTATTGCTGTGTGTAATTTTGAACAGTACAGTAATTATGAAGATTATTGAACAGAAGCTAACAACAATAGCTAAAAAAATTGATATTTTTCTGGATAGAGAAGCTAGACGTCTTTCCTGAATTAGCTACGGTTGTATCCAAATGAGAAAAAGTCAAGGCACAGTAAGATTTCATGGATTAAATTCCGTGGTGTGATGTAAAATGGAGTCATCAAGCACTAGGTGATTTTGCTGCGATTTTGAAAAAACCCTACCTGGCTGTAAAAATTCAGGAAAAATAAAGTGCACATCCTTCATCCAGTGAGGAATTACCCAATGCAGCAGTACTGGCTGGGGCCAGCTGCCTGTCTTTTGACCCCTTAGAGAAAAATAAGAGAGCAAGGACTGCCTCAGGAAGGCTCAGAACAATCTTATCAATGTGTAGAAGATCTTGATTAGAGGGAGTAAAGAAGACAGAACCAGATCCTTCTCACTGGTTGTAGCCAGTGAAGGGAAAAGAGACAATGGACACACATTAAAATACAAGAAATTCAGGCTCTATGTCAGGAAAAAAGCTTGCACTGAAACAGAGAGCCTGTGGAGTCTCCATTCTCGAGGAAATCCAAAACCCGCTGGCACTGAACAACATGCTCACTGAGCAACCTGCTGTATTTGGCTCTGCTTTGAAAAGGGAATTGGACAGGGCAATTTTCAGAGGTCCCTTTCAAACTCAGCTAGTCTGTGATTCTGTGCAAAGCACAAGGCAGGCCAAAATGAGTTCATTGAGATATATGTAAAATGCAAAACAATTAATAAAAATTAATTCAAACACATCAGGAGCAGGAAGCTGGGTCAATACTTACTAAAGTTATAAAAAGAGTTATCAGAGAATTTGAAGTCTATAATAGAAAAAAATAAGGTTTTCTTCAACTCGTGTTGACCCTGGAAGAGTTAAAATTCCTGCAGAAAAATATTCTTGGGAAACTGAGCAGAGGATATGTCTAAAACTGAAGTCTTTGTATGAAAAGGTAGGAAACACAGCAAGTGAATGACATGGCATCACAACCAAAAAGTTTTGCCCACAGGTTCTGTAAGACTCAACAGTGAAATAGCTGAAGTATGTGCTATATCAGGCAAATGTGAGCATGGTTTCTGCGAAGTCATTTCTCAGAAACGTACTGATTTTCTCTAAAGGAACCAATGAGAACTTGTATTTAAAAAAAGAATGTTTGATACAAACAGCATGGAAAGCTTCATTGTGAGGAATGGACTGGAATATCTCAGCCTGGCACAAAAAGGGAGGGGGACATGATGTGATAGGAATCTCTAAACATGGTAAGAAACAGCTGTTTACTCTGTCATCCAGTTGATTAACCACCAAATGAGAGCCGCAGTTAGCACGTTCAGAAGGGCAAGAGAAAGGTGCATGTCCTTCACAAAACATGTCATTAAATTAGCTGAGGAATTCTGCAGCAGGAATCTGAGGATGGTAAAATTCTCATGTGTTAAAAAAATCCCAAACAACAAAAGCAAGAAATTCAAGGATGAATAACTCAGCTGAGTTCCACTAACCGCATACACTCTTGGCTCAAGCATTTCCTGAGATAAAAATTGATGCAGTGTAAAAAGACTGTTCCCAGTAAGTGTCATATATATTCTCCCAGTCTTGTATTATACTCTTCTCAAGTTCTGGTTGCTCATTGCTGTCCAATATATGAGATTTTTTATCTGGCACAGTGCCACCATTCTCATGGATGGCTGCACACTGTTCTCAGGGGAGACTTTGGAAATTGACAAATATGAAAGCTACTCAACAAATCCCAACCCCACCCTTTAAAAGAGTCATATTAAACCAGAAATTCAAAGTAAATAAATAAATTTACCCCTATGGGAAGATGAGAAGATCCAAGGGCTTCTTGTGCCTCAGAAACATCATGTTCTTGAATGCTGCCATTGCCACTGCTGTCCCCTGAAGCCTGTGCAAAACCCAGTTATGGGAGAAAGTTCATAGAAGTCAGGGAGAAAAGCATGATCTCCAAGGAACTGGCTATTTAAATGCAGAAAAAAACCCCATTTTTTTTGTTGGTGAAGCCTCAGCGTCATTATGTTAACTTACTTCACTACTTAGTGCATTCCATGAAAATGACCCTTTAGAAAAATAAAAGCCATAGTTCATTTCCTGAAAGGTGTTTTAGGCAAAATAAAATGATACTTTTTGAAAAAACAGGTTTGGGCATTGTACAGGAAAAAAAAGTGCCCCCTCCTCCCCCGATAGTTTTAAATATGATATAATATCTCCAAGAAAAAAATACTACATTTAGTGTTATGAAAGATGTCAAATGGAAATTTACTTTTAAATCTCTGAGGCATTGAGGAAGTATTTATAAGTATACTTACATAAGGGTCATCATCTTCACAATGATCTTCAGTAGCCCTTGGGTCAGATTTTATTGTCAGATGTTGAATTGAGCCCTACATGGAACATCAAAAACATTTCAAGGAAGTAATATTTTAAGTGGCATGTGTGAGGGGGAGCAGGGGTGAGGGGGTGGGAATTAAACAAAGCAAAAAAATACCCCAAACCGTGCTCTGATTTACTTGGAAAATAGTCTGAAGTATGAAATTTTATAATAATCCAAATTTAAAGATGTAAATATGTTTGCATATTCTGCTTTTGCAAAATGTAGAGCAAATTGAAGCTGCCTGAATATAACGACTGTCATGTCCCAAGCACACTGCTGTCACCACACTGCATTGTTAGTGCCCCAGCTGAAGGATCTAGTCCTGGATTATGTCCTACACTCTGTAAAACACTGTCTGCTTTTTTTAGTTAAGAAGTGCATTGCAGCTCCAAAAGTGGCGTGTGAAAACCCCTAAAAATGGAGACAAAGGATGGGAAGGGAATACCAGTAAGTGATGAAGTGGGTCAGGAAGAGACCAGTTTAAAACTTTCCAGAGAGGAAATAAAGGAGATGGATTTTCTGGTAACAAATGTTTCTTTTTTCAGAGTCACAAACTGTACTTCTCAGTCTGACATACTGAAGGAGCAGTAACAACTTCATTTTAAACATTTAACATGTTGTTTCTGCAAAGACTGAAAGTGTTTTAAAAAACATGTGGGAGATGTTTCCTTATCAAAAGATCTCACAGAGTTAGACATGATGCACTCGTAGGGCACAAAGATGGATATTCAAGTCAAGAACTAGTTTATGTATAACACACCACCTAGAATTTTTAGAAAGGAATAGAATTTGTCATTCTATCTTAAACAATGCTCTAATTTCTGTACCTTTAAAGAGCATAAAACTCGTGCAGTTGGTGCCTCCTGAGTTTGCTGGCCTTCTGAGGCAATAGCTCAGCAATCTCAACCATCCTATTTCTCTCAAAACTTAATGGGCAACTCAGATATTGAACGATGTTAGACTGACTGAACAGTTCACTGAAAAATCGTACATGAAAGGAGGCACAACCAATTAAGCAGTCTCCTGGAAGTGATCTTTTTTTTCACAGTACAAGTGAATCACATTTGGAGAACACATTTTTCTCCTCTTGCTCTAATCTGTGGCCCTGGATGGGAAAGGAAGCAAAATGGAGAGCTGTAATGTTTCCCAAGTGTTACTGCTAGCCAATTCCTCTAACTAGGGAGCCTTCATGATAGGGATGGTAGGTATGAGATACTTTATTCCCTCTCTGTGTCTTGTGGCTGCTGCCTTCCCTGTTAAAACTGGTTTGCAGCATCTGGCATCATCACTGATTGAGCTGTACTTAGCTGTTGTCTGGTTTCCGCTTTTCTTTACAAGCATCAGGGCTAGATTTTCCTTTGGTTTCAATAAATCTGATGACAGTTATGTCCTTTTGTGTCTGACAGCCAGAGCCTTAGACATGAATTCCCATTAGCCAGAGCAAACCAGCATCTGACATCTATTCATTTGCACAATCTGCTGTGATTTGTTTCTGTTTTGGGCAATTAATGTAAACAGTTCTTGGCATAGAAACAGAGTTTGAGGGAGGTTCAAGCATTTAGTTTTTCTACCCAAAAGCAATTGTGACAGATGATGCATGAAGAAATAAAGGCACAGGGACCTAGAGTACAAGTCACAATTAGCGCTAATGAAGCAATAATTGGCTGAAATTTACGTACTCAATATAGCGTACAGAACAGCCTGCTTCAGTGGAAATGCATTACAGTGTCATCCACCATGCATTTCTGTCATCCTATTTACAGATTTATTGGTTGTAATCTCAGCAAGTGGTCATCACATGAATTTTCCAGGTGGAGTATCACAGTGGTTTCCTTTTCTTGAATGTTTCTCAATCCTAGTTAGTGAGCAGGCGTTCAGAATACTCCGGTCCTCCTACTTGCCTAAGAAAGGTAGCACCAACAGGCGGTTTTCCTACATATCACTTTCCACACCTTATTTGCTGCTAATCAGTATAGTTCTGTGATTCTAGGTGCTTAGACTGGTCAGACATATCATAAAAGTACATCAACTTTGTTGCTTACCAGAAGGAGCTCACAACCTGCCAGTACCCCTGAACTTTGGAAAGAACACCTTCATTCCCTAAAGAAAAGAATCCACCCTCTTTTGTGCTACTTCTTTACTAATTTAGAAGAGACATTAATCTCACGAAACACAGTACAAGTTCTGAAGTACATGAAATACAAAAACAAGGCAAATAAAGTGTGAGGTTTCCCTTTCCATTTGGCAATGAGTTGATCTTACATGTTGTGGCTGCTCCCAGTGGCTGAGAATTTCAGTCAGGATGCAGAAGGAAGGATGCTTGCAGTCAAGCTAAGAGGGCTTTGGAGCCTTGTAGTAGTGGTTTTGGTGCATTCTAATTCCTAAAGCACCCGACAAACTTCAAATGATATCTAAACTGTGAAAATACACATTTATCTTCCAACTGTCCTTATCTTTGATGATATCATTCTCCTTCTGATGTTGAATGTGCATACCTAACTAATAAGAATTTAAAACATTCACTTTATAGCATGGTATTTTCAGAAATTAAGAAAATGGATTCTCTGAAATCTGCCCTTCGTAGAAAGGCCATAAAAATTTATGTGACATATTTACTTTAAAATTTCTAATATTCAGATGGACGATTGAGCTTAATAGCTGGACTGTCAATAAAATTTTGAGGATCTCAGAACATTTGTATTTTAAACCAGAGGTTATACAACTGCACTGCCCAAACCCTAGCTAGGTATGGCAAATAAAAGCTATGTGATTTGATCCTCATTTGGGATATAACCTTTGTAAGCAGGCTTTCTTGAGTAGTGAGTACTTGCATTAAACACTGAGGAATGTGAATAAGACCACACTTACTGTGAACTTTTCCAGTCCCGTGGCTCCCGCATTACCAACAAATATCCCAGAGCCGGATTCAAACGCCAAGGTCCGAGCAGACCTTTGAAACTGAAGCCTCTGATATTCTTCACAGTCCATGAACAAAGCAACATCATTTCCCTCAACAGTTACTGTAAACTTATTCCACCTGTTAGTCATCACTGGCACTTTAAAGGAAGCAGCCTCTCGGGAAATATGGGATCCAGGCTCTGTGTAGTACATGATTATTCTCTGGGTGCTATCATCAACTGGTGAAATCCTCAGTCCCAGGTAAATTGTTTTCTGGAAGGCATCTGTTACTGCAAAGAGCACTCCTCCACGATCACTGTTTGGTTTCACAGTAACCACAACAGCGAAATCTCTGTAGAAAGGCGATGGTATTATAGCACTGGTCAGTCGGCCGATGTTGGAATCTGGACCAAAGCTGTAGGCTGGGAACCCTCCATAGCCCGTGACAAAGTAGACAGAAGGAGGAAGAGGGACTCCTATTAACTCTGTGAGGTCAAGGTGTCCTTTTGATCCTCGTTCTGTGCATGAGAAAAAAACGTGTTATTTATCCTTAAGGTACACAGAGCCCATTTGATTTACATGATTTAAGAAAGGCCTGAAAAATTGAAATGCAGTGTTATAATACCAGGAACATACTCTTAATACTTCAGGCCACAGTCCAGGCAGTGCTTAAACACATCCAGCTATGTACCCACGTCATTCTTTGTCCTTTGACTAATGGAGGTTACTCGTATGCTAAAGGAAGGCGCATGTAGACATTTGGTGAAATTGAATGGCAACAAATATTTCCTGCAACATATATTTACTTCGGCTGTCCATAAACCGCAAAAAATCTTGAATGTGCTTGTATAGTGGATTCAGTGGAAAATGAGCAACATTTGTTTTCTTAAATAAATTGAGATCCTTTATCGTCACAAAGACAGCAATAATTCTCTACAAACAGCATGGCAGAGTTTCACAAAACAGGATGAAATTTACAGTGGATTTGCTTTAGCCCTTGCAGTTACCTGTGTCTACAACAGAGATTATTTTCACATTTATCTCCTTGTTTTCACATTTATCTCCTTAATTGCATTGCATACATAACAAATACTAGTCAGCAATCAAAACTCCATTTTGAAATGAGAATATATACATTTTGGCAAACAGGCAGAATTATGTATCTCTGCCCACAACACCTACCAGGCAATGAAGGAGCAATGACAACACCTAAGTATCTGCACCCAGCTCTAACTAGAACCTTGGGAAGGCACACTCTGGCAGCATACCAGAAACAGAACTACCAACTTTAATCTTCTAAGAAGTAAAAGCAAGCAAAAAAAGATAACATTTTTAATCACAATAAGTGATTCCGGTCTGAATCGATACAGAAATCCTCTTTCAATTTTTGAACTTATTCAGTTACCTGTGACTGTAATGGCTATATAGGCAGAATAAATCCAAATGGAATAGTAATGGAAAAGGTATGACATTCCATGTGAATACTGCAAGCAAAATGAACTCAAAAACTTTGCTTAAAATACCTGATTAAAATCAGGCAAAATAAAATAATCTTGCTCTTTGCTCTGTAAACTGCCAAACTGTTCTGATGAAGAGCTAGATAGTTTCTTCAGCTGCAATGTACTTCCGTTATTAATTGCTCATATGCAGTACCAGCCTGGACTATGCATGGTAAAGTGTTTTTCCTTGTACTAGTGGCTCTACAAAGAAATTGTAAAGTGTTCTTCCAGTGCCAAAGATGTTATAGTACAGTTGAAATAAATCCTAATCTATCCTCTTCTCTGTACTTTATAATCATAGAATCATAAAGGTTGGAAAAGGCCTCCAAGATCTTTGAGTCCAAATGTTAACCCAACCCCACCGTGTTCACCACTAAACCATGTCCCCACTTGCCACATCCACACACCTTTTGAACACTTCCAGGGGGAACTCATTAACTGAAAAATAGGCTGATGTTCTTCATACAGAAACAATTGCCCTGAAATATTTTTGAATGTATAGATTTTTTTTTAGAAACAGAAAAACGAGCTCCTCATCTGGAAAAATCCCTTTGGCACTTTTAAATGCTTTGCCAGATAGATATTTTCCCCTTCCACATAGCTTGAAAAAGTGGATATACTTCTTTTCTGGCCAAACACAGCTAACAATATTTTGACTGTGAGTCTAATATTGGGTCATGTTTTCTGTTCACAGATACATACACATAAAGGAAGCTCCACTACAAACAAAAGCCATCACACAAGGGTAAGAAGGTAAGGAAAGTAGTAATCTTGAAGGATAATATAGGAACTATACACAGATACCAAACCTACATCCAAAGAGTCCTGGTAAAGTGACCAAAAAGGAGATGGACAATATCTAAGGTGTCCAGCAATCAGGCTTGGATAGCAGGATGCATCCGAGGAGTGAAATTAATAAATACAACTGTAGTTTCACATTTCCCTTTCTCAAGGGAAGATTTGGTGATTGGAAAGGAGCCTGTTCATTCTCTCCACACAACGTGTGGAGCTTTAGTCTAGTTGCGGTTTCCCAGTCACCCAAAGGTATCACACAGAGCCCTAAACATGAGCTCTTTTAGCACAGCCTCTGAGACAAACAAAACATATTTGCAAAAGGTGGCAGCAAAAGACAGCAAAGAATCAGGATTTTCATTTGAGTAAAGTAAGTCAGAAGGCCCAGCAAAAGTCTGAACTTCAGTGAGGCTGGGGTAGAAGCTTGCATCTACCCACTGCAGAAACAAAAGTCAAAACAAAACAAGAAGCGTCTAGCCAAATTCTGTACTTACAGCTCATACCCAGCTCTTAATGGATTTATGAGGACCTAGAGACACAGTTAGAAGCAGAATACAGACCTACAGCTACAGGTTTGCAATTATCTCTGACAAAATTAATGTCTCCCTAATGCGGTTATGTTAGAATAAAAATACTCTCTTATTCCCTTCCATAAATAGGTAAATGCTATGCTATTTTAAGCACCTTTAAGCCAGCAGAGCACTATGTTGCACTAGAATAGTTTTGTTTCAAACACTACTAAGGCACTGGATATTGGGGAGCATCCAGAATTCATCCCATTTATATCCATGTTTTCTAGACCTGGGGCACTGGAAGGTGCTTTAATAGTAGCTATATTTTATCTCAACAAGTACAACCCCATAAACTGGGATGGTATTTTTATAATTTAGAGCTATGAGTTGTGCTGTACTTTGCATTTGTTGCTATTTGTTACTGTATGTTATAGTTATAATTGTTACAGGTTTTGCTGATAGCTGGCCATTCCCACTGAGTAACTTCAGGGACCATTTGAGAAGCACCAATATGTTGTAAAAATCATCCTATAAGTCAGTATATGGAGTGTTTAAAGACTGCAGATGACAATTGGAGGGGTTAGGTTGTTGGGTTTTTTTCTTTTATTGCAATTTTTTGATGTAATTACTTAGGCAGGGTGAAATTTCAAATCTGTGGGATCCAAAATACTTTTTCACTGCTCACAAGGGATGATGCATAGAGGAAAGAAAAAACCTACCTGCTTGGAGGCCTACTACGTTTGTTTTAGATGTTAAGCACAAACACAATATTTATGTTTTAAATGGGAATGGAGTCGGAGGGCCACATTAATATAATTTAACTTATTACACCCATCTGTGACTTACTGGTTAGGAGCCTCCTTTCAGATGCAGTTTCTGGCACCCACAGCACTGCTCTCTGGACTGTGCACCTGTGTGACCTCATCCTGATTGCCTCCTCCTCATGTTTTTTACCCTCATGGAGCAGTGTAGTCCCAATGCTAGGCCTGATCCAAAACCCTTGGATGATCAAGCTGCATCACAGAATTCTTTGGGTTGGAAGGGACCTTGAAAGTCATGTAGCTCCAGCCCCTCTGCCATGGATAGGGACACCTTTCACTGGACCAGGTTGTTCAGAGCCCCATCCAACCTGGCCTTGAACACTTCCAGGGATGGGGCATCCACAGCTTCTCTGGGTGACTTGTGCCTCACCACCCTCGTAAGGAAGGAACATCTTCCTAATATCTAATCTAAACCGACCCTTCAGTTTATGTGTCTGACCTCTACATGCCCTTGGGAAAAGTCCCTCTCCAGCTCTCTTGTCGGCCCCTTTAGGTACTGGAACTTGCTATAAATGCTCCCGCAAGCTTTCTCTTCTGCAGAGAAAATGTTATCAGGATGCTATATTGAAAACTACTTTAGGATTATAACTAGAATCCAGAATTTTCTTACAAATAGTGATTTAAAACACAAGATTACTCACTTGGAGCAGGGCATTTGTATTTCCTGTTGTCTACAAGAGCTCGTATAAAACTTGGAATACCCACAGTCCCTGTTTCTAGCTGATACACCCACCACACTTCGACACAACCTAACTTCAAGGGTGGTATAAAGCATATTATCACACAGGCTTTGGGAAACTACTACAACAGAGTCAAAGGCTACAGGGTTACAGATAAGGACACTGTCTGTCAGTCTACTTTTATCCATGGTTTCACCACTAGAAAATAGAAGCAGAGTTCCAAGGCAAGGCCCTCACCTCTGACACAGATAGAATTACCCATCTCAGCCTCATTTTAAAATATACAGTTCCAATGTCCCAAGTCTGGGGGAAAAAAAGAAAAAAGAAAAGAAATACTGACAAGTCCTTTGAGCAAAAGAGCATGATAGGCACTGGTATGGTGAGACCAACCCAAGTTGCACTACTGCAAAATAAACACTCTGCTGTTTTCTTCCTTGCTGTAAGAAGATTCTTGAGCTGGACTATCTCAACTACATGAATGCAAAGACTGAAGTTACAAATGTTTGCCCTATTTGGCCCCAACCACTTAAATTTTAGCAGTAATATTAATTCAGCTGATATTTTAAGGATTGTCTCGTTTATGTTTTCTGTTGTTTTGAGCTAGAAATGCCTGTTAACACAATTATTCAGGTAAATCAGCCGCCACATTTAGCCCAATTCTGCTCCAGGTTAATGAACTGTGATGGGTACATAAGGATCAGAATAACATACTCAAGTGGTTGCTATTTGCTAAATTTAAAAAGTCAACCACCCTGTTGCTAAAACTATGACAGTTGTTTTTAACTCACTCAAGGGAGGGCTTGGATGGCTCCACACAGATGGGAGTGGGATGGATGCTGGCTTTTGAATGAAATTATTATTTTCCCTTTATTTTTAGCTGAAGTTCACCTAGTGTTTCCCCCTGTTCCTCTTCAGACACTTTTATTGGAGCTGCTCCTGGCCCATGCCTGTAAAAGTCCATTCACTCCATGGTTGTTGACTTTCATCCTGTGCAAGAACACCTAATTCACTGCTGTTCACTGCTGCATGAGTCTTGCTGGCAGCTCCTTTTCATGTTCTTTTAAGGAAATGGGATAAAACCAATATTCTACGAAGGCTTTCATAACCAAACCAGGCTCAGAGCAGCCAAGATCAGGCACTTCTCTGTCTGTAAGCTTGAGCCAAGCTGACTCTGCTTCCCTGTCCTCTTCCAGTCCAAATAATCATAACTCCAGGCTGTAAGCTCCCTTTCCAGCAGCATTAATAAACCATCTCTGTCTCAATGGTGCAGTGCCTCTGCTGTCTCTACTCTGAATTCAAAGAGATGCTGTAACTGTAATAGAACATTATTTTACACTGAGTGCAGTTATGAGGTGCAGTAAGAAAATTACTTCTTCCCTGCTGCCAAAGTGCTTTTATTTTGCAGTTAACAAGAAATATTTACATCAATACCATTAAGCAGAGAAGGATTTCCACATCTACCAAATAAAAGTCAATCAAGTACTGCAAAGAGAAAAAGAAGGAGAATATTGTAACACAGTCCTAGATGTGCTGCATGAAATGGAAGAGGCCAGCATCATTGCTGCTACCAGAGCATTGGCTCTGCTTTCCCAGCTTAAACACATTTTTAGCTGCCATTAATACACTGTTGGAAAACACAGATAGAATATTGGTATTAAAAGCTGCAGCATTTCCTTCCAGATGCCTCAGGAAACCTCAGAAGTGCTTTCTAGTGGTGTTGCACACCCAGAAGGCATGCTGCAGCCAGCAGGAGCTGAGGTACTCACTGACATGCCGGAGAAGGGCCGGCATGCCTTTGTGAAAACCGCTTTCCAACATTTTCTGCCAGCTCCTGATTTTACGTCATTGTCATTCTGCCCTCTACTGGGCGAAAGTCCCTAAATATAGTTAATTCAATAGACATCTACTTTGCACAAAATATTGTTTGGGGGTACCCGCCCCCCCCATTTTATCTTGTTTGAGAAACTTTATTTCATTACAATGCTTTCAAACTAACCACCACCACCACTGCCAAAATGCTGTCTTCCATACAATTCGTTTTTCTGTTTTTCTTTTTTTTTTTCCGATCTAATACGGCACTATTTTCCTGTTGTTTTGTCAGTTGTTCGACTAGAAAATCTTCCATATATTTTGGGCACTTTTTTTTTTGTACATAAACCCAAGGCTTTTTAATGCGTACTCAATGAATTGTTCTCCTATAATGACAAAAATCTATGTTTCAAACACACAGCTTTCTTTGAGCCGCAGCAGTAGAGAATACAAAATACAGCTTAGACACTAAATATTCACTGTTTTTCTTTCCTCAGAAACAGATGAGAGGAAAAAGTGGGAAATATTTAGCAATTCAACTCAATAGTGAGGCAAAGCTAACTGAGCGGTTAACCAGGTCAAGAGACTGAAACCAGAATCTGGAAACTCAGAGTCCTGTTTCTCTTTCTGAGTTTGTAGCCCCCCGGCATATCTCTGTACTTGCTCTACTCCTACCGTGCTCTACTCCTACCATGCCAGGTTCACACTCTGCTTTTGAGGCCTTTTGAGCCATTTAATTACCTGTGAAAGCTGTTCTTTTTCTCATGCTAATCCTTCGGGGATATACCAGGTCCATTAAGTTCAGGACTTTCTTCTTTACAATTGCTTATATTCCATATATTCCATATGCATTAGTACAAAAAGCAAAGGTACAGATGCCCTTCATGAAAAAAGATTTCCAGACTTGCTAGGACATTGAGCCTCCTGAGGATAACTCAACAAAATTAACCTGTATAAGAATTACAGAGTCTGCATTGAATATTTCAGCTGTCCAGTAGTAGGCACCTGTGACCAGGTTGGACACTGACTTTAGGAAACAAAATCTGTGTGTGGTGCAGGTGTGTAACTGTGATATGGGCTGTCTGATTGCCAGCTAGAGGGACAAGTAGCCTTTAATAACTGCAGGAGAGCAGGAGCTTTTGCATTTCACCACTAGGAAGCAACACAGCACTTCATAAATCAGATGGGAGCTTTGGCTGAGGAGAGAACATTGCTTATGAATCACCAGTGTCAGTGTCTGCTGTGCAAGCTCTTCTACAACTTCTAAGCTAGGATGTTTTAATTTCCATTACATCTGTAAAAAAGCAGATGTTAATTATCATGCTGCTCTTCTTTCACAGCGACCTTGAAAATCAGACAAAGTACATTGTCCTCTGTGTATTTTCTTGGGGGGGAAAAATACTGCTGTTCTTGTTTTCTCTTTCCCTCTTTCTTTTTTTATCTGAATTTTAAGGGAGAAAATTCTTGCGAGGTCATGATCAACACCCTCATTGCAAAAAAAGAAGTATTTCTAAGATGATGAAGACAGTTTGCTTTTAAAATACTGGCAGAGGCAGTTGACACTTTCCTAGATTTAACAGTTGTACATGCCAACTGAGAGTCTCTGCCCAAATGTGGAAAAACAGACACTGACATAGTCTGGCACACTGACCTGAATATAAATTCTCATCCCATATAAAGAGATTGAATGGGAAGCAAGGATAGAGAACACTTAATCAGCAGCTCCCTCAGTTGCCCCTGCTGTCTTTGCTAGACCCTGTCTCCACTACAAGACATAGAACAGGGGCGTAAGAAGGGGCAGGTGGGATCTCTGAGTTACAATTTGCTTGATGAAAATTAGAAACCTTCAGCCAGAAATGCTTCTTCACTCCTGCCACTGGAATGACCTGAACAGTACCTTCTCCCTGTATTTCCCATGAGTATCATGCCTTCCTGCTTTTCTTCTGACACTGTGAATGACTCAGAAAACTCTCCTGTCTGGAGATCCTGCTCCAGACAGTCACATGCACAGTCAGTGCCTGTGTAAGAAGACAGAGGTCATGCTCCCTGCTCATCCCACTTTCAGGATATCTGTTTCATCACAGCAGTAAAAGCCTGTATGTTCAGTGAGCCTTCAGGCCAACTTTGTGTGCTGTGTGCTGTTTGATCTTGCAAGCAGACCCTACTCAAGAACACTCGAGGACAGATATTATCTCCAGTATGGTGGGAAAGGCCACCTGCAGGGAGTTTTTGAGTGGAACACGAGAGAAAAAAAAGTGGTGATAGATACTTTTGTAGCTGCTACAGTCTGTCATTGTCTCTTTGTGATGGAGGCTGACACATCTATAACACATCATCAGAGCTTTAGGCAAAGTATTATGAGACCTTCCTCGTACAGCTAAGCTGAGAGTAGAAAATCATTTCATTCCAGTCCAGACTAGGTGAGAAGAGAAAAATATAAATATTGCAATAACTGAGGTTATGTTTTGGATTTTTTGTTTTGGTCTTTGTTCTTTTCAGGTTTTGTTGTTGGTGGTGTTCTTCATTTTTAAAAATTAAGGGCTATAAACTCAGTAAGGTCACAAAAACTAGAGGATTTTTTATACATCCTTGACTCTTCCCACAGCACTTTGAGACCTGGTGGACAGTGTCCCTCTCTCAGATGACTAAGCTAGCCATCCTTTTATGTTAAGCAACAAAAGTAGATATTTTGTTACTAATGTTTTATATTCAAGTCCTTAGGAGGACTTCTACTGTCTTCCAGGATCATCCCTTTCCTAAATGTTTTAAAATTTATGCACCTGATATTTATCATTACTTTTTATCCTTCTGAGTGTATTCTCATGTATTCTTTACACTGTTGGATTTAGTAGCTAATAGATTTGATTTATAAATAGCCAGGATTCAGAGAAGTTGAAAAAAGATTGTGAGGTAGATGATATGGGAACAGTAAATACTAAAAGTATGTCTCGTATTGGACATCAACATTTCTGACAGCTAAATGCTTTTATAGCCTGAATGTACCAGTAAAAATGTAGAAATAAAATCCAGCCAACATAATCCTTCTTTTTTCATCTTCCTTTTTCCCAAGAATTTTGTTTCCCAAGAGCTTCGTTGCAGTACTTTTATATCTTAGTATAAATCACATATGCTTTTATTAGGCTCCTGGTTTTTTTGCATTTCCCCAGTGAATGCACTGAATTTTTAAAAAAGTTTATTGATTTTAAACAAGACATCATAAAAATGTCATTTCTAGTCAAAAAGCTTTAGGTTGAAATCCTGGCTAAAGTCTAAGTGCAAGACCTTCTGGTTTTAAAATGGTTTCTTGATATAAATTCTTAGAATTTTGTGTCATGATTGGATTCTGTTGCCAGGAAAGCTTAAGCACTCATTAAAACTTTTCCAGCATTTAAGACAACTTATGCAAATATGTTGGTTCCCCAAACAGTCCCTCTCTAAGTGGATACAAAAGTACTTTTCCCACCCTTACTCTGTTCCTGATCCATGCGGTTTGTAAGGATTTAATGGCCATCAGGCCTCTGTGTCTTTGTAAAATTCGGTGCATAGAAGTTCAGACTCAAAGCAGACTCGGAAATCATTGCACAGACACGTGCTGCGATAATATTTGCATCATTTCCTAGTGAAACCAAGTTAAACTCAGGGCATCACTGTACTACCTGCCTACAGATATCCTCTTGAGCACAAATACAACGGGTTCTTTTTTTCAGCTCAGTGGAGTAACTGCTTGTACTACTTACAAACCACATATTTCCCACTGGGGACCTCACACATGGTCCCATGCAACAGTAAACTAAGCAAGTCTGATTGCAGCTACATGACTCCATAAACAAATATTTTGCAAAGCATCTATTAGGGGAATTGCTATCTTCATTAAGAAGAATATAGAAGTTTTCTTTGAAAATGAGATGCTGGGTATAGGTATTTCACCCATTCATACAGATGGAGTAATGCAGTGCAGTGACTTGACTTTCACCCGGCTTCAAATGTGCACAGCCTTATTCATTACATTATCCACGTTTTTGGGACTTTCTTCGCAACCAGAAATGCTAGAAGTTCAGAAAAAATCCTCAGATATAGATCTACTCACTGCTGTCTCTGTCAGACAGCTCAAAAAGCTTCAATCAGTTCTACAAGCAAGATTTATCATACTTTTTTATTTTAACTGACATATTACCATGGAACACCAATAAACTGGACTTAAAAAAAATTTTTTTTTCCAAAAAGACATCATGCAGAAAGTGACCATGCTATGAAATGTGGTGTTCTATGTAGATGATGACCAGAAATTTTTCCTCATAGTGTAGCTGCATTTTCAGGCATGTGTTCCCTCTTTTCACTCCATCCTTATCTACCCCTCATCACATGACCCAAAATGCAGTCTCAAGCAGGGTCTTGAGAAACTTGAAAGTTGAAACAAGTTTTCACCCTGATTCAAAACTGCATTCTCTTGTGCTATTTGCAAGGAAATATGACAGGAGCAGTTTGGCAAAGCTGGAACAGCCCCATGGATCAGATCTTTCATCAATGCAGTTCACTGTTTTAATCGGACTCTAGAATGTAAGTAAGATTTTCTACGTGTACCAAAGCTTGAGTTATCTAGCTGTGACACCAATGATCACTGCCTGACAACTAAATCAGAGAGACCAGATTGCCAGGTAGATCATAATTAACTGTAAGATCACTGACTCAAAGTGAAGTAGAAGATAGTACATTTTCCAGCTTGGTAACATTAATTTTAATAGCTCTACTATCACGCAGAGTTATTGAACTAATTCTGATGTCTGTGCATCTTATAGCCCTCCTGAGCAATTCTCCACTGCTTGTATACAATGTGAATTAATCAATAGCTTCTGTCTAGAATAACTGAAACATCTGTTCTATTTTATTCAGGATTTAAAGCTGTATGACCAACGGGGAAAAAATGAACCTTTTTTTTTAATCACACAGAGAATATATTATGTTTTACATGTGCATGGCCAAAAATAATTTCATTTCCTCCAGAGTATGTAGAGAATAGACAAAGTCTTATTTTTGGTAAATATTATATTTTTAGTTCACTCTAATGTTATTTGAGGCAAGAGCTGAAAATAGACAAAAAAATAAAAGTAGCATACAGCAGCAATTCTTAGGTCTTGATACTTGATATACAGCTGAAAGTCTTTCCCAGAGAAGTCTCAACTGCATGCTGTCCCTAACTTGGAGAATATAGCTGATTTACATCTGTATCCAATATTTATAAATCCATTTAAAATGTGTTGGCATATTGGCCTTCTGCTTTTAAGAAGTTGGTTGACATAAAAAGTTGTTCTTTTGGCTTAAATTTCAAAGGTTACTTCTTCAAGGCCGTTAGTGTTGTGACAAGAATAAGAAAGAGTGATATCCTTAGAATTTATTGTGTTTTACTTAATGCTCGTTTGAACTGAAGATTCAGAAAGTCAAAAAAAGAAACTCACATAATAAGCAACAAACCACAACATTATTGGCATTTTTTGGCTTTGATGATATGCTTTGCTCTTTATTTTCACTGTCTGAGCCCTCATTTGTATTTTAAGACACTGGTTTCACCAATTTCACTCATGATAAGCACAGCTGTGTTAGTAATAGCACAACCATGTTGCACAAAATTTTAATTAGGTCTGAATTAATGCATGCCCTTTGATGTGTCAGACTCCAACAGGAGTCTCCAGGTAGTGGAAATTATAGCATCATGCAGCCTAAAGTCTGTGTTTTCCATGTTCTGAGCAGTGAGTTCTCCAGACCTTTCAGTTTTCTGCTCTTACCTCCTTTTTCTTCCACCATCAGCTGGAATCACTTTCCTCCTCCACCATGCCATATATAGTCAAATACTACCTCATCGTTGTTCTGACTTTGTTTATCAGCTTCTTGCCAAAACCACTTGACAAAGACATGCCATCCAATGTGCTGAGCTGCAGCTTCAGGAGGCATTTTTCAAACCCTAGGCTTTATGACAAATGTTGTAGGCAGTGCTGTAGCCCTACTCCCTGAGAACGTACTGCAGCTTAATCTTGTTCTCTGGCATATGCTGCACATCCTGCCAGGGCTGTGAACTGTAATGAGCTTCTGTAAGGTGAACAGGCACCGAAGTCTTCAGTCTCTTCCGAGTGTAGCAACATTCTTGTCAACAAAAATCTCACGGTAATCCTCCAAACCTCCCCTCTCCCATTCCCTACTTACATTTGCAGACTATGAAGGAAACTTAAGGTGAACAGGATCTAATTATTCCACCTCTCTTACCAGTCTTTGAAAAGAATATTAATCTTACATGGTTTTGTTTTGTTTTACAAACTATTCTAGTAATTGAATAGTAATACCAATGTACACTTTTCTGGGCATGTGGCAATTAATATAACTGCTCTGGAATCATAGAGATAACCTATTCTGGCATCCATAGGTCACAAATCCTGCCAACAAAACACCAATATGTTCAGGTTCATTCCCTGGAAGCTGAACATTAGGACTTCAGTTTACATTCAGTGAGCTTTGACCTTCTTCATACAAGCACAAAATGCGGCAGTAATAAAAAGCATTCAAAGAACAGGAGAATCATATTGTAATAGGCTAAACCTGAAACAGTTATGAAACCTGAGGAGAAGAGATTGCTTTTAAATTGTTTTTTTGATTCTCAGGAGCTCTGTACATACAGTCAAAAAAACCAAATAAGTGTAACTAATTTTCACATGGCGTGAATCATGGTAGTTCTGTTGCTTTTAGTACCGCTGTGAAAATTTTATGTAATAGAGCAGCTACTCTCAAAACCCAAACTGAGACTCTGCAAGTGTGGAAACATATGGTTGATGGCAAGCCCAAACTTGTATTCATCAGTTATTTCATCACTTTCTTATTTAATCATCACCCTCTTGTTTAAATGCTAAGTATGTTCCATAGAAACATAAATTACAATTTGATATGATCATTGCAGCTGAATGCAGAAGATATAAACAGAACACTGAAATTTGCAATACGGAGATTGAAAGTATCCATTTCCACACACCCCCCCAAGAACTTTTCCATATGGATTAGCTTCTTTGTGAGCCAGGTCAGTTCCCAGTGGTCTGTCTGGCAGCTGCATTGTTTGCTTTGGAGTAACACCAAGGAACTAGCTGATACAGCCTATGAGGTCATATGTAGGGGCTTTTCTGTTATTTTAAAGAAAGGAGAAGTATCACAAAATTGTTTCAGCTTATAGAATGCAAGTAAAGAACTTCAGACTCAATAGGGCAAGAGGTTTATCTTGGATCTGACAGGATGTCTCTTTCTGCAGCTGAAATTTTGTGGTTCTGTTACATGACCACATAGCCGAAGTCACACAGATATTAATGTATTTGGCTACACTCTCATATCTGGAATCTGAACATCTGCAGTGTCCTGAAGTAACCTAGTGAATTCTGGTAGGCCAGAAAATAAAGGCAGGTTTTTAAAAAACACTTAGTAGATATCTAGAACTGTGTCCCAGTAGAGATTCTGTGCCAGACTGAAAGGGAACGAACAGAGAGATACACATTCTGATTGGCAGGAAAAACAGTGTTCAAAAGAAATACTAGCAATACTGCCAGTATCTTTATTACATCCATCTTACTTGGCAATTTTTGGTGGTTAATAGTAACTGCTATTAATTAGAAAAAGTAATATCTGCTTAGAAACACAGCTAATGGCAACATCTGCCAGTAACAAACAATCTACTTATGAAGCAGTGCTGTATTTGAATGGCAACATAATATGTGCAGATATAAAGGAATGGATGTTTTCACCATTGTCCTTCCTTTTATGACTTTTTTCTTGTCTTCATAAACACTTTTGAAGAAAGTGGTACCCTCATCCATTGGTTTGATCACAGTGTCAAGGACTTAAAGAATTCCTTGTAAGCAAAGAAGAATGAGCTATAAAGAACCTGACAGAGCTTCTTTATATATATACATGTTTTTACACACACTCACTCATGTGCTTTCCACAGGAAATGTGCCTGGAGAAAAGAGAGCTTGGATCCTCTGATGTCTCTTATATTTGTAGCTATTAGAGGCAACTCTCTCAAGGAAGTGCCAAGGATCTGACACACAGGACCTTATTATTATATTCTTACTAATTTATATAAAAACATGACGGGAGGGTGGAAAGAGGATGGAGCCAAACTCTCTTCAGTGATGCCCGTGGACTGGAAAAAAGGTGATGGGCACAAATTGAAACACAGAAAACCCTCTGAGCATGAAGGAACACTTTCTCACTGTGGGGATGACTAAGCACTGCCACAGGTTACACAGGGAGTTTGTGGAATCACCTTCCTTGAAGATATTAAAAGATGGTCTGGACATGATCTGGGCAACAGGTGAGCAGGGGGACTGGACCAGATGACTTCCAGAGGTCCCCTTCAACCTTCAAACGAACAGACTCTAAAGTATTTATTTTCCTCGCATTTTTTTTGTCCTTTAATTTCAATGCTTTTCATAGTGAAAAGAACCACTTCCCACTTGGAAGTCCCACTTTATTTTCAACATAATACGCCACTGAGGAGAGATTGTCTAAAAACCAAAGACTGAATAGATCTTGCTGTACAAACTGCCAGACTGCTCAGGTAGTTTGCCATGATAGCAGGTGATGCACCAAAAGCCTACAAGCCTGAACTCTGCTCTTGATCAAAGCTGCTGAACTACATGTGTGTATAGATAACTTTGTACATACAAACATAGTTTTAAAAAAATTAACTTGTCCAGTTGTCACTATATAATGATAAAAACTTTTTTTCTGAGACTACATAAACCAAAACACATAAGTGTGACAAATTAATTTGAATTATGCAACCACTCTGGAATTCCCATAAACATTAAAACAGTATGTGGTAGCAGATTTTTTTTTTTGAACAAGAGCTGTTCAGTCTAATTTTGAAGCAGTTGGTGAAGTGTTTGCTAACAGCAGGGCCTTATGCTGCTTGATCCAGTTTGCCTATGTGGCAGCTATAGATATTCCAGACTAAAGACTGGATATTTATTGCTCATTCATTTCCACTGAAACAAGTCTGAAATGAGCCCTTGTATTTGTACTTAGCCCAGTGGTGGAAGAGAATAAAAACAGAAGCCTAATTCTCTGACATGCTTCCTGCACCCAAATGCAACAAGCATGAAGGAGATGTGGAGCACTTCAAGTAGGAATGGTTGTGATTTACTCTCCCGAAAAAAAACCCCAACCCAACAACGCAAGTGGATACGAGGCAGAGAAATAACATGCTGAAAGTGAAAAATAAAGCACATGCCCTCCATTGACAACTGGGAAAAAACCATACTTCCCTTTGCAAATGAAAATTTATTTTACTGTTGGGTCATTAACAGCTAACAGGACCGCAGCGTTTGCTTACCCTAGTCACCAATGAAATTAATTGACTGTGCTGTTTCTGAGTGAAAAAGAGACTTTGTTCAGGCCAAAGAAAATCCCTCAAGAGGGACTGGAAATACCTTGTGAACGGTGATTATTTTCATGCACCCATTTTGTGTTCGTTTTACAACTTTTTTTTAAATCAGTCTTTTTTAATTGATGAAAGCAGTACAACACAATTCGTATGATATAAAAATAATTATTTTAAGAATTACGTTGATATACATTATCTCTTTGTAAAATAAAGCATGAAGCCATGCCAAAAGTCTTTGGATTATAATTCTGGCATAGTTTAATAATACAATAAATTTAGATTCCAAGGTTTCTGCAATTGTCTGAAAATATCATTGTCACCTAATGTTAAGGCAGAAATTTCCAGTTTAGCTTTTAGAGTCTGCCTTTACAGTTTGCCAGGAATTGTTTGTCTCCTCACTGATACTGTAAAGCCAGTATGATGGGATTGAGCCTTGAGTTCAGTTAATGAGCTTAATGTTCAAATGTATTTCAACTTAATGTTGAAATTTATATATTCCTGGATTGCCCAATTCTGTAACCTACTTCTGTGTGAAATTATAAATCCTTCAGCTTTTTCAGAGGATTGAGTCTTGACTGCTGAAATTATTCTGCTTGGCTGACAGATTTTCAGTCCTTTCTTTCAATTTCTTTTCTGTTGGAAACTGTGAAATATAACCAAGTCCACAGTAGATTTTTACATTGCATATATTACTCCACTATTTATATTTCCCAGAGTTCATTCTCTTCAGTGAACTAAGCATTCTCCACTACAGAAAAGAAACATTGCTTTACAGAACACATGTAGTTTCAACTTTTAACAATTTAGAACCAAGGAATGGTAAGTTAAAATTACTTTTGAACGCTGTTCATATTTTTCTACTTAATTTACAAGAGGATCCCAAGATGAAAGAGGAAGCAGATTGACTGGATACCTAAACATAATCCTGCTTCACTATTTTCTTCATGTCTTTGAAATTTCATCACACGTGTTTATGACAGTCATGCTCCTGACAACCAGTTTTAAAATTCATTTCTCAGTTTTCATTTTGATGGTAAAAATGAATGGAAATTTATTGTTTAGCTTGTGAATCAGATTGACTTATGACAAAATGTGTTTTAGCTCAAAAAATGAAGCCCAGCAAAGTATCATCTGCTAAATACATCACCTAAATGTTAAATGCCTCAATCAACACCAGATATAAAACATGATTGCAAAATAATAGGATTTTTTTCAAAGCACACACTGCTTGACTGTTTTCTTTATAAAAAGTGCTCCAGTAGCTACCTTTCTCTTTCTAGTTTCCTACATTCCATAGGAATTTCTTTCATTCCATACATTGATCAATGGAGTTACTGTTTGATTTACAGCAGTCTCAATTCACCGTGTGTGAAAGATGTTTTTCTAGGTGCAGATTTGTTAAAAAAATGAGCCACTGCCATGTTTTAAATACTTTCTTGTGAAGCTCCACTTCATTTGTCCCCAGCATGCTAAGGGTTATAAGAGGCTTTGAGGAGCAAAACTATTTTAGAATCACATTTATTAACTCTCACATTTTTAAGCATAGATTTTGCAAATCATATTTAGAAGCAGTCAGAATTCTATGCTTATTTAATATACTCTCCATGCACACATTTCATAACAAATTGTTTTCTAATGCCAGTGAAATGAGTAGATAATGTAGAAATACTTGATTAAAGAATAACAGTGACCTCTTAAAATAATTCCATCATTTATGTATCTAAAATGTAAGTTGATTTTTCAATCCCATCTCTTCAATGCTCACACACCAAAACTGCTGAAAATAATAAAACCAGCTATTTCTTCCTTGGCCATAGAGTACAAACCCTTCTAACACAGGCTGGAGTGACTGGAATCCAGTGATATATTAGGGTGCACAGGAGAGGATGACATTGCCAGTGCTGCTTTGTAGGATCATCTTCCCAAGTAACATGAAGTTTTGCTTTCAATTGCCAGGCTATAGGGAATGTCATGTATGTCACCCCATTAGAGGGGTTAAAATATTTATCTCCAAGGAGGTCCATCAAATCTAAGAAGTTCAAGGATAACCAGGCTAAGCCAAAGCAGGTTTGATCATAATTTGAATGGAAAGTTGGAATAGGTCATCTTCAGATTTCCTTTCCTTTCAAACTGTATTTCCATTATTTTGGTTTACAGGTAGAAAATCATCTTTTGTAGCTGCCATTACTCACTGATAGGTCACTGTGAATATTATTGGGATTTTAAAGAGGATTAGGAGGCAACAAGACCCTCTGAGATTGCTGAGACCATATTGCACAAACTTTAATGCGTACACTTGGAGTCAAGAACCTGGTCCACTGATTTGCTAAGGAAGTAACGTGACTTTAGAAAAATCTTGGAGGAGTGGAAGAGTGGTAGACAGCATTTCTTTTGAAGAAACCTTTATACAAAGCTTTATAGAGAAGCACATGGTGGTAAGAGGGAGCTGTAAGCAACAAATGCTAGGAAAAGGGGGTGAACAGGGATTGCAGTAAAAAGGAAACATGGAAGATGTCTCCGTCTCCTGGAGTGCTATGGAAATCCATGCCATTAGTTGCATGGTAAATGCCAAGGCTACAAACACCTAAACATTCATACAGCTCTGCTTGCCAGGTATTTTCCATCCTAGTAATTTATATGAACACAATCCCGTAAAGTGTGGAAGAGCAGCTTCCCAAGTTCTGCTTCTATCAGCTTCAGAAGATACTGGACATTTTCAAGCCTCTTCTCAAGGTATCAGTAGGCTGCAGGGTGGTGTTTTTTAGACTGGTTCAGAACGGCACTTAGAGGTGTGCCTTTTGAGACATCACTCCACAGATGTGAGTACTCATGTTTCTAATGCAGGGACATAATGAGATGCTCTCCTGAGCTGTGGCTCTGCTGTCTTCTTATTCATTATCATCTCATTATTAGAAAATTAGTGTGAAATTTCCAAAACAAATCTCTGACAATCAAAACGAATGGTGTATTTAAAAGGCTGAGCACATTGGTGCTTTTAAAAAGATGATAAAGTTTTCCTCTGTTATCTGGTGATATCCTCATTGTTCCTGACAACAGTTTTTTATTTTCTGGCTAAATTTATGTTAAATTCACATCTCACTGAAGCTTCTCATAGCTGTAGCAAAAGAATCCTCTCCAATATCATTACTGTGAAAAGTTAACAGACATCCTGCTGATAGGTAGTAGTAACTCCCTCAAAAGTAAAGCTAATAGCTAAAGGATTATTTGTTTAAAATGGAAAGAAAAAGCACCTTTGTGTGAAGAGTTACTAAAACAGATGTTTCTTAGACACAGACAGGCTGTCAAGCTCTGTGATACTGGGTAGTAGTGGATCTAGTTTTACTGAGCTTCTTCCAGAACTGATTTATCCTTGTATAATTCTTTGATCTTACTGCAACCAGTAGGAAATTAGACTTTTATTTCATCACTGATCATACACACTGTGGAATGGATCACATAATGGAAAATATTTTCCATGCAGCAGGGAGGGTTTTTTTATAATTAACGTGCTTGATATGGCTGTATATACTAACAGCCTCAAAGTGATATAGTCCAGAACACTTTGCAGAAGCAAATCATGACAGACTTTAATAGCATTTATGTTAGCTTTCCTTTCACAAATAGTATTATTCTAGAAGGACTGTGGAGTAAAATTTTTCTACGATCTTGTTAACAGTAATGTTTCTATCAAGCAACTCGGCTATGTTTGATTTATTAAATGATATGGCATTTTTGCTGGTATACAAGAAACAGTCTTGGAGACCTATGATCTCAAAAGCCTCAGAATAGATAGACCTCTGTCATCTGTAACAGAAAAAATAAAAATGAGCAGATGACCAAGCAAATACATTTTAAAAGGACTAGAAATGTTTTAATCCTTGAAACAAGATTAAAGAAAGCACGCGGAGAATGTGGAGGAAGAAAATGACACAAATGAGGCAAAAGTTACAGAAATAAATACATACCCTTAAACTAGCAACTCCCAGAAGTCCTGCAGAATCTTACTGAAAACATTGCGAAGTATTCTTCCAAGTAAGTCTGGATATTATAATATTCTGACTACTTTTGCATTTTAAGCATATATTGTTGTTTTTGAAAAGCCAGCAGTAAGCCTAGGAGATGTATAGCAAAACTATTTGGCGAGAATTTACCTTCTTGAGATAACCCTGCATGCCAGCACCCATGCCCGAGCTACTAGGATTTGCTACGGAACTTAGCATATTGCAAGCGAGAGACAGCGGCACCATGAGATGTCTCGAGGTCTGACAGTGGTATGATTTTTTTAAAATTTCGTTTTATACAGCTCAGAGGCAGAATATCATAGAATCGTAGAATGGTTTGGTTTGGAAGGAACCTTGAAGATCATCTAGTTCCAAACCTCCTGCCACGGGCAGGGGCATCTTCTTCTAGACCAAGTTGCTCAAAGCACCCTCCAACCTGACCTCGAACACTTCCAGGGATGGGGTATCCACAACTTCTCTGGGCAACCTGTGCCAGTGCTTCATCACCCTCACAGTAAAGAATTTCTTCATGATATGTGTCTAAACCTACCCTCTTTTAGCTTAAAGCCATTACCCCATGTCCTAAAACTAAGTGCATTTGTAAAAAGTCACTCTTCAGCTCTCTTATAAATCCCCTCAAGGTACTGGAAGGTGCTGTAAAACCTCTCCTCTCCAGGCTGAACAGCCCCAATTCTCTCAGTCAGTCCTCACAGGAGAAGTGCTCCATCCCTCTGATCACCTTCATGGCCCTCTCTAGGACACACTCAAGAAGGCCTATGTCTTTCTCATGCTTAATTTTCTACTTTTGAGTATTCTGATTGATCGTAGGCTGAGATGAAATGATTGAAACACTGACAGTGGCACACCTTTGGACTGTGTATTTTTTGTCTCCTTTTTAGTCATCATAGGAATGTTTTCCCTTTGATTACCTGTTTTTTATATAACTTGTTTTAACAAAGACAGCAATAACAATATCCAAACTTCCTGCCCAGTCTGGTTTTCTGAATCAAGCTTTATGGCCATTACAGTGTAAATGAAAAAAAGGTATGTAGTTTGCAGTACATGGCACATTTATCTCCTTTGAATGCAATCAAAATTATTTGTACATCTTCTTACAAAAGGTAGAAAGACAAATCAGCTCTCAATTCTTCCAGTTATTTCACACTTCCCATATAAGTCAACTAAGGGATACAGATAATAACATCTTAGAGACTTTTGGTTATCTTTATGCCTATTATTACTAAAACACAAGGAATCAGGTACTTGGCAAATCTCATGAGACAGATTTTCATTGCAGATAGTAGAAACAGAAAAATTCATGACCGGTCAAATAAAATTCCTCTTAGATATTTATAAAATTTTTTGTTTAAGACAAATTTTTCTCCTTTCTTTCTCAAGGCTCAAAATTTTATCAAAACTTCTGAAAACAAAATTTTGCAACAAATTCACAATCTCTCCATACAGGTGGTTGAAAATCCTTTCTCTGATTTAGATATTTTATTGAAGTCCTTTTGATCTTATCAGTTTTTGTAAAGTTCCCAGTCATTTAAAAAAATGTTGCCTGTGTTCAAAAATTTGTATGTGTTCAATACAGCAGGAAATCCATATTCATCTATGGAATTAATAGCAATTTTTATAAAGCACTCAGAATTGTATTTGACAACCTCTAATTGCTGTGCAGTGAAGCCATCTTCCAAAGTGTCGACACAAATGTATGGACACAATTCCAATGTCTACTGAGCATTTCCAGCTCAAGCACAGAATGACTGAACCACTCATTAGTCATATATTGCAACAGTTTGGTCACATCCCAGTCACTAATGTTGGAAAGAAAACTGGCAGCATTCAGTAAATTCCATCTACCCTTACTCTTTTCTCTGTGCAGTTTCTGTTTGCAAGGCAGTGCTGGGTCTTCATGATGCTACTTTGGCCTTACCACACTGTGTGCTGGTTTAGGATCCAAGTTTGCAGAAAACAGCAAAGATTCCAACCCCTCTGGCTCCAGTTTTCCATTGCTTTTGTATTCATTTCAGCATCCAGCTTGCCTCAATTTTGATTTTTAGCAGTAAATACCACATAGAATACTTCTGTTGTTTAGGTCCATAGCTCTGATTTCTTTCTCCTAATTGATCTGAGGAGGATTTTTATAATGAAGTGAGTTTTTTAAAAAGCCTACTGATGAAAGATTTTTAGAAAACATGTTAGTGCCAATGAACTTCTGCCAAAATACAATCATGCTTCTTTTGACAGGTCTGGCATACTACGTAAAATTAGATACCAAACATAAAACTGTAACTGATTTTTTCAATTCACATGGACATCTCAAGTTCAAGGCTTCAGAACAGTTCCATAATACAGAAATCCCCATTTTTTGATTGACACTGTGTTAGGAGTTTGGCTTTTAGGAACCACAAATGAACTGAGAGATGCTGGAACAGGTTTTCAATGTTTAGTAACATTTCGTAACTTATAGAGTGAAGTGGGGGAAAATTGTTGAGAAAATGTCAAAGTTTCACTTTACATTAAAAAGAAACACATTATTATTGCTACTGTCATTTTTTAGGAGTGTCAGAAATGCCTTAGAAAAGCAAACGTTGACTTTACCTAGAGCTAAATCTATAGAATGTGGATCTTGCAGCTCATTCTCACTTTTGCAGTCTTTCTATAATTAAATTTTTAAGTGAGGAAAGCATAAACCTTTTTAAGGAAGGCAAAGGTATAAGCTAAAAAAACTTGTTAAAGCATAGCAGGTTTGCCTTGGCCTTGGCACAGTTTCGAATGCAAGGATATATCCAGCAGCAATTAGACCAAATTTGGTCTACAGTGGAAGTAAAAGAAGTTAATAAAATCCTTAGCACAGCCTCGCAGGTGCCAGCTGTTTTTCTGCACACCGTGAGCCATACTCTGTCAGCAACAAAGAAGGCACCCTCTTGCTACCTCACAAGACATCTGTTTGCTTCAGTCTTCAGTGGTGGCCAGTGCCCAAGTCAGAGTACAAGCAAACGAGTAATTATGGAATAGACTGCCCACAGGGAAAATTAATCCTTCAAATCTTGCAAAATCCTTGCATCTTTTTACTGGTCAGCTTTTTCCTGGAGGAACAAGAGCTGTATTCCTTCCATGTTTAAAAAAAAAGTATTTTCTAGCTCTTAAATGAATTTTAGCATCTAGTTCATCCAAATGCATGCTCATTTCCTGTAGCAGTAACTGGAGACCATCTGCTCCAACCAAAAACTATTAGAAGTTGACAGATATCCAAAGGCAGTTTTCCTTCATTAATCTCTGTAGATCAACGCCTGCCCTTAGTGTCAGACTTGTATGTCTTCACTCTGGGTACATGGAGCACCTCCCCTCACAAATGAGTGGGTTTGTGGCCAGAGGTCAGAGGTGTTACAGAGAGGCTTAAGAAAATAAAATTACTTTCTCTACACAATGCATTGCAATCAACTTTTCTGGAGAAGAGCTACATTCAACTACTGCAAAACTGCCTTCACTTGGTTGAAATTCAAAATAATCAGGGGGGAAAGAAGCCAGCAACAATACTGAGTTCAGAAAGCAAAGGACAGTTTCTTTTGAAAAGACCCAGACTTCAAAGTGTCAATGTTCTACATACACAGAACTATGTGTTTGAACAGTTGGCTGTAGCATAAAATGCTTTAATGTAGAGAAAGAGCAGGCTGGAAGCAGTTATAAATAGCAATTTCTCTCTGAACAATGTGGCCATTCCCATATGCAATTCCTAACGTACAGTTTAATAAATGACAGTTACAGTGGACGTGGTCGGTACCCTTGGCACGAAAAAAAGATGCCATGAACACGGGCAAAACTGATCTCTGAAATACATCAGGTTTTGCAGTTACAAGGCTGCTGGGTTTTGTCAGACAGAGTAAATAAAACTTCAGACCATCTTTTTTTTTCTTGTCTGCCAAGGAAGGAGGTTCTCAAGGAGCACATGCCATTGCATCTCTCAAATTTCTTCTGTTAGCCATATTAAAATAACAGACACAAGGCAGCAAAGCTAAAACCAAATTATTGCTAATAAGGAGGCAACATGGTTTTCTCTGGACAAAATATCATGCATCTAAGGGTAAATTATGCTACCCCAAAATCATTATAAGCTGCACACAGGTGTCACAAAATTTTCTTGTTGGAAGTTATTATATTAGTTACCACATTAATTATTAATTTTAGTAGTTAAAATGGCATAGCAAATTTGGAGAATATCTGGTTCTCTGTTTCGGCAAATAGGCATATTTTTTCTCAGTGTGTAAACATAAACAGACCAGTAAAAGTGTGATGGAGCAGAGAATTCCATGACCCTAGAAAGATTTTATATCATCATCAATCATCATCATCATCATCATCATCATCATGATCAGCGACAGAGTAACTTCTGGCTGTGGAAAAGAGGGTGTTTTGCACAGTGACATCTCCAAGCTTTTCAATCTCCAGATCATACAATGCCTGCGCTACTGTGGGGCTCTGCCCTGCACCACAAACTCTCTCAAACCTCCCTCCATACCCCAGGTGAGACAAAGTTCAAACAGCACAATTCCTCCAGGAATACCACACAGGATTATCGTTAGGGCTTAGATTCCCACCATTCTGCCATTTCTACCTGACAAGAATTGCTGCTGGCACCATTGCTTCTCTGCAACAAAGATACATAATAGGCACAGATTAATAATAAGGCAACATCCTGAAGTGACACCCTGGATCAGAAGATCATGCAGTGTAACTACTGTTCTCTCTGAGACAATTTTAGACACCGTCCAGTGTGTAGTCACTTCAGCTGTAGTAAAAGCCAGGAGGAGCTTCTTTTATTCTGTAACCAGACAGGTAACCAAGACAGGACTCTCCACTGTATGTTAAAATTTGATGACACCTCCCTAACAAAGAGGTTCATTTCCAGAGCAGGGACAAAAACTTAATTTCTGTGACAGTGTAGGTCTCATGCATCTAACATTCCCTATAAAAACAGTTCTAAGAAGCCACAGCAGGGCTTTCCCTCACTCCTTCTTTTGGCAGATCCTTCACACTGAGGATCTCGCCTTTGGTCCATGCCTGTGTTATGTTGCAGCTGGCTAGTCCGTGTCCAGCCATGAGTCCTGCTGACTCAGACCCAGAGCTTTACCCAAACACTTGCACTCCTGGCTTGACTTTCTGGCTTCCTCATCGCTTTGGACTTGTGCAATCATACAGACTCTTGGCTACCATCAACCGACATACTCTGATCATTTTGCTGTCTTTCTGTGGAACTGTCCTTGCTGGTGGGGTCACTTGTTCAGATGTTTGGCTTCCTGCTCCCTGAGCACTGCAGAGCAGCCTGCCTTTGGTGCTCTCTGACAGTCTACACCTGCCATCAAGAAAATAAAAACTACAGTAACAACTTCCCAAGTATATATTTAGACCATAGATATATTCATGACACGGCTTCTAAATGAAGAAAAACTATGAACGAAAAAATTTCATGTAATGGAGTGTCAAAACTTCCTTGTATCCAGAGAAACATGTAACATGTAATCAGATTAATAAAAAGCCACAAAGAATTTTTTAAAGTGCAGTAATTTGTAGACTTCAAAGACAGAATTCTGCCAAGTAACTCTTTGTAAGGTCACATGGCTGTAAAACTTTATATAATGAGAAATACACATAAGAATTTATTAGTGATTTATATCACAACTAAGACAGGCACGAATCTTTTCCAGCAGAATGATTTCCAGTTTGGGAAGAACACATGCATTTGTTTCTGAGTTAAAATTAGGAGAAAGCAGTATAGACCATGATTGTACAATTCTGCTAGATTTTATTGCATTTTATGAATTTGTGGCCTCTAAGGGAAGAAATATATGCTCGTTTTCTTAATCTTGCAACATATTCTTTTTTGGTTATTCAAGCCTTGATCCTACAGGGCTGAGATTAGCTTTTAGGAGCTGAATAAAGCACCAGTTTTAGTAAGGACTTATTGTTGGCTTTAAGTTTGAGATATCCATTAATTTTGCAGGTGGAAACTTTCAATAATGTTCAGTGATTACCCTAAATTAGAAAGCTCTCTATTTTCTGTGACATATGCATATAGGAGGAATAACACAGAATCAGAACAATAAATCACAGCTTATCTCACAGAGTCACTGATATTTTAGAAATCTGACCCATTTAGGACAGTCTTCTGGGTCTGAATTTTTTTTTTTTTTAATTTGAGACAAGCCCACCAGATAAAATAGGATAGTGGTTTAAAATAATTAACTCCAGGTAACAAATTATGTCTTGGAGTTAGACAGAGGGGAAATTCTCCTCCATACTCTTCCATGTTGCAAAAATGAAAATGTATGCAAACAGAACATCAAAAATATGCAGTTGGTCCTATGTACTACATTGATCTTGCTAGTCATGTAGTTCATATGACAACTTTTCATTTTCTGTCTTTAGACATGTGTCCATGCTCAGGTCTGTTTTGTTTTGAGAAGTACTTCTTGAAAGCTGAGACTTCCATTTTTATGTTGAGAGTTTATCTTGTGCGTGAGTAGAAGGACAATAATTCAGGAGCACTCATCACAGTCACCACAATAACAGGTTTGGTTGTATTAATGCAGAGGTACAGTCTGCCTCTGTCCCAAACAGCTGAAGTTTGTGACTACAGTCACTGTGACAGGCTCCTTCTGAGACTGGGTGCAGTAGCTGCAAAGAAGGATGGACCACAGAGTTTGTGGTCAGTATAATCTGCCTGACCATGAGCCCCTGAAAGGTTGGACAGCAAGAAGGCACTTAAATTTCAAAAACCTTTCACCTCTACTCTCTTAGGAGGGAGGACAAGAGCATTTAAAGAGCCTCATGATCAGCAGGACCATGAGGTAAGATGAGAAGTCATAAGGTTACAGTAACATATTCCTGTGTTCTGCTCCAAGATTATTTTCCCAAAAGCATTCTACAGAACTTCAAAACAGAATAAAATGAGAAACAGAAGTGGAAACTGAAAGAGAGGAGAAAGAGGGAAATGGAGAAGTAAAGCAGAGAAAGGGAAAGAGGAAATGGAAAAGAGAAGAGGAAAAAGAGAAAAAGGAAAGAGCGGAAAATGGAAAATGAAAAGGGTGTATCCTTTGACCTATCTTTAGACAAATATAAAAAGTGGAAAAGGGTCTTTTGATTCCATACAGATATTGGGTATTAGTGTTAACAGCCTATCAGCTCTCTGATTGTTCTAACAAGGCTCACAAACAGCAAGGGATTAAGACTGCCAAGCACAATCCAGGTCTTTTAGAATTAACTATACTCACTTTCCTGGTCTTTGACTGCCCTTTTCTGTGATCATGCCACTGAGAAGGAGACTCAGAAACAAATTAGGTATGTTAAGTCCAATTTTAAGTTCCCTATTTAAAAATCACAGAAAAAAATGGTTTACAAGAGCCGTGTAAAAGTCATCTAGTCCAATTTGCTGCTCAGTACAGGGCTATCCTGAAGAATCATGTTGCCGAGAGCCCTATCTAGCCAAGTTTAGAATACTTGCAAGAATGGAGATCCCACAAACTCTCTCACCAACTTCTAGAACTTAACTGCTGCCATGATGAAGAATTTTCTTCCCACTAGTTCAAGCGAAATTTCCTTTGTTGCACCTTTTGACTGTTATTTATTCTTTTGCTCTGTTTTGTTCTCTGAGAAGAGTCTGCCTCTATTGTCTCTACCACCATTCGAGTAGTGATGATGAGGACCACGTCATCACCTTACCCAGGAGTGGAAACTTCTTGAGGTACAGGGGGGCTGAAGTTGTTAAGAGAGACACCTGGGATCTACAAGTCAACAGTAATAGAATATCGGACAGGAACAGCTTACAAAATGGTGATTTACCAGTAAAGAGGGAGAGAGAGAGAATGTCAAAAATAAATGCTGTATACTCCAGGCTATTCTAGCTGCTTAACAAAAGTTTCATCTTCAGATGAAGAATGCCTTAAGTTTCTAAATTGGAGCAAGAGCAGTTCAGTTTGGGAAATCCACAGAAAATGTGAATGTGACCCTCAATCTTTAGGCTTTCCCTACAACTTAGAAGATGTATTTTAAGCAAACTGGCAATTGAGAACTCTTTGTGTCATGACCCTTACAGAGATAGAGAACCATTTGAAGCCTGTCAAACTGATCTACTTGCACTTCAGGACAGATACAGGACTTATGACCAAGTTCCTCTCCAATCCTTGTGCAGATGCATGAGGATGTGGAGATAAGCGCTGAGTGTCTCCCTGCCTCTTCTGGTTTCAAAATGCAAAGTTTGATCCTTCTACATACTGTGAATTAAAAATGGAAAGGCCAAAAGAAGTTGGAGGCACGCAGTTTTCCCATCTTCCTCAGTAAGGAAATAAACTCTTCCTGTCAACCACTTTGATGATGGTGTCATTCTAACAGACTGTTCCACATGAATATTCCTTCATGGATTTCAGTCTGCATTGTTTGTGTTGCACTGATCTACATTTAGAGGTTTATCCATGAAGAAAACACAAGGGAGCTAAGTATTCAGACACAGGAAAACCAGCTTTTGTTCATATCAGATAAACATATCACGCAGGGTAGTTAATATTTCCAAAATACTTCAATGTATGGCTACAGTATTGTAATTATACACAGAACAGAGGACAAGACAGGGTATTCATGTAGATAGTCTAGCTTTCCCCATAGCTGTTTTAGGCATTTGTACCAAATCATGTATTTACTAGTGAAGTTTTGTTATGCTGACTGTATAGGAGCTAAATGAGACAGTAGCTTCTTTTGAATGCTCTTTATGGAAATTCTGCAGTGGGTCTGGAAACAATATGTCTTGGAATAAGACACTTAAGATACGAGTAACTTCATCAGAGGGCTTGTAAGCAAGTATTCATTTAACACTCATACTGTAAATATTCGGGGGTGTCTGCGTTAACTCCTAGTTAGAGCAGAGGTTTTTTCCCCACTTTTTTTTTAAATGAAAACTTCTTTGTTGAGCAAGTCAAAGCTCATGTGGGCAAAGCAGTAACAGAGCTGCCACAATTCCATTCTTTTGAAATTCTGTAAGGGAAGTGTAAAAAAGGAGATACAATACTTCAGGTCACCAGTAGTTTGTTTATTTTTCCACTGAGAAAGCACCCTTGAAATTTTATGATGTTTACACTTGCACTGAACACCACCCCCACTCCCCAACTCATCATATCTCTGGCCCAGGATGTTGCCATTCATTTGTCAGATTTGCATCTCATGATAGATATGTTTCACTATAAGTGCATCAGAAAAAAAACCCTACACGCCCCAACCCCCCCTGAAAACCCAACATACAAAAAACCCAACAAGAAATATACATGTAGAATCAAAGCCTTATAATATAAGGCCACCTTAAGCAGTATTTTGAGTTCAGTCAAATATTGTTTGGTAAAAACAAATGGAGCTACACAATAATATAACATACTTTATAGAACACTAACTAAAAACTAAAACTCTTTCAGATAAGTGTTTTTACATTTAATAACATTTCACTACAATAACTAATAGGTTATTTTGATCAAGAGCCAGATTTTTTCAGCTGAGTTTCAAAAAAAGTTTCAAAACTTGTATGTGTTTTATGCCCTTCCTGTAATCACATGTGAAAGAAACTAAAGACAGAAACTAAAAAAAATCAAACCATGTGTGTTAAACCACATTCATGGCTAGCCTGAACAGGATGAAATGTTTGCTTGTTTTTTACAGTGAAAAGCATGAAAGGGTTCAAGTCATGTATACCCACACCCACAAGCACCGCAAAGTGGCAGCACTACTGTGGAGCATTCATTATAGACTTGGTAAGGAGTGGTTCCTCCTTACCAAGTCAAGAGCTGTGCTGGTTTGGCAGTGTTGAAATAGATGGAACTGGAACAGCTTTTGGAAAGTTGAAGACTAAAAAAGCCAGGACTTTGGCTCTCTGAGAACAAAAAAGCATCACATTCACAGAAGCGACACAGTGTATTAAGTTAGTCCGTAGCTAACCAAAGCGGGATGGCGGAAATAAAGGTCCTTACTGTGGGGAGACACTGCGCCCTCACACCTCCCTCTGTGAGGCAGCCAATGCACTGGCAAGAAGGATTATTGACCTGATCAATGGATATTTTGGTGTTAGGAATTCCAAATATGAGAGGATTCCTAGAAAAGCTTTTGATTTTGCATAATTTTCCCCTCAGTTTGCTTTGTAGACCACCATGTAGACATTGATGCCTAATAATCACTCAAGCTATCAGCACATTTGTTTCAATTATCCACAACTCTTTCACACCTGAAGATATACCTTCTCATGCAACATGACAGTGCTGAGCCAGAAGTTTCCTATGGGAGAGAAAGAAACACAGGGACAAGCAGCAACAACTCTAAATTAATATATTTCAAGAGATGTTGTACCTGCAATGTATGTTTGACAGCTGTTAGTTATCAAATTAAGGCATCAAACACACAAGACAGTGTATATGTGCAATGGTGGGGAAAAAAGGGCTTGATACATACTGTCACCTGGTTCCGTTTCTTTGGTACCGTCAAGGAAGAGAAAATAATAAATCTAGAAAGGCTACATTGTTCTTCTCTAACCCCAAATAGATCTGATCTTTCTAGTTGCCTGTTTTTCCCATGAGCATGGCTCACAGATCAAGTTGTAAAATTTTTGATGGGATCACTCTTAATTATGGGACCGGATTCTACCTGAGATGCTCAGGGTTCAGTCTATCACATCATCCATGCTGAGAATGAAGATGTTAAAGAGTGTTGGTCTCAGTATGCACCACAGGGTAGTATACTAATGTAGTAGTGACTGGCACCCAGTAACTGCACTTCAGGCCTCTGATTACACCCCCTCAAGCACATGTAGGTCAGACTCGTGTCAATACACCTCACTGCCCACTTACCTAGTCTTTACTTCATGAGTTTATCAATGTGGATGTTACAGGAGACAGAGCTGAAAGTCTTGCACGAGGCCACAAATATCAGCTGTCTCTTCCTCACACGCTGAGCTGGTTATTTCATTGCTGAAGGCTATGAGACTCTCAGGCAAGATTTTCCCCTTCCTACATATATGCTGACTACTCCTAATCACCTCGTTCTTACTGGAATGGCTTCCACAATTATGGGCTCCCACACCTTCCCAGGAACTGAGGTCAGCTGGTCAGCTTGCAGATCCCCAGGTCCTGCTCCTTGCCCTTTTTAAAAACAGGAGTGACACTGGATTTCTTTCCATCCATAGGATCTTTTTCTGATCACCAGAATCTTCCAAAGATTGTATTCCAAACTTCTAGCTCAATTATATCAGCCAGTTTGATGAACCCTCATGGGTGTGTCTCATCAGGTTGTGTGGATTTGCAGATATCCAACTGATTTCAATGTCCCTTCACTCAGTCTGTGTCAATGAAGGACTACTCATGGCTTCAGACTTTCTGAGCTGGGCTCAGGGGCTCAGTTTCCTGAAGGGAAATCTTACCAGTAAAAAGCGAGGCAAAGAAGGCACTGAGTACCTGGGCTGTTTCCATGCCCCGTCATCAGACTCGTTGCCCCATTTCATTTTGCAGCAGATCCACATTTTCTCTAATCTTCTTTTTGCTGCTGGTATATCTGTAAAAGCCTTTCTTGTTGCTCTTCTCTTCCCTTGACAAATTTAATTCCAAATGGGCTTTGACTTTCCTGAGCTCATTCCCATACTCCCAGACAGTGTCTCTATATTTTTGCCATGCCACCTGACCCTGTTTCCAATTCTCATATGCTTAATTTTACTGTTTACTCATATGAAATATCACCAGAGATGAATCAGAGCTTGGATACCATACAGGTTTATATTCTGAAACTGTTTTTCAGCAAACCCCAGTTACAGGCTATTCAAAATATCCACAGCTTATAGGAAATTTTGAAGCATGTCTTGGAGCACTATTCTTTTCTCTCAAGAGTCATCAACTTAGTCTTCAGCAGGCAGCACAAAATCAAAATTATTTCTATGTGGGTTCTGTTCTCCTTGAGTTAGGTTATGTGTATCACTTGTAAGAAGGGCAATGATTATAAAATACAATGAGTAATGACAGATTCTATAATGCCCTCTTAGTCGCCAACTACCAAAAAAGTACAGAGAAAGTCAAAAGCTTTATTCAGCTTTCCAAAGAAGCAGAGCCAGACATCACGACTATGTATGGAACTCTGATTTCACAGTTCAGAGAAAGATGTATCACAAATAGGACTGGAAGTTAATCCTACCTGATCAGTTATAAGTTACTGTGGTAACTCTTCACAGCAAGAAGTGGATTCAGGGGCAGCAGAGGAGGTAGATCCAGAGTCATAAGACTCAGGAGGTTCCCAAATATAGAATGAACTGGCTGAAGCCCTTTTTTGTTAATATTTTGTCTTCTGTATTGAAGATTAAGCAAAAGATCACGAGTGATGGTGCAGTTCATATTCATATCTCATTGCTGAATCTCATTGCTGAATCACAGATTCAGGCTTCCGTCAATTAAATGTTTGGAATAAAACACATTTGAGTGTCTCCAGAAGACCCTGGTTCTTCTCAGAACCCTTCAGAAAAACTTGGTACAGACCCTGGCTCTTCTCAGACTGGGCTGTAAGACAGCCAAAAATGATGTAAAATACTGCAGTTCTTTGTCAGGACACATTCAGATCTGCCAGTTGCTTTTCCCAAGGCTTTCTGACCAGAAAGTATCCTGAATAATACATCTGTCATTTCACACTGCTCATATGCAAACACATTAAAACTGAGGTTTGTTGATTTTACTCATTCTTTGTGAGAATTCTACCTGCATTCTACTCTCTGCAACATCTGTGAACTTCTAGGTTTGGGAGCAGGAACTGCTAGAGATAGAAAGATTTCATGAAGAGAATTAACCACAGTCTAAACTGCTGGTTGATTTTCTTGTTTTATGAACCTGAGGTGATCGTGTGGGTTGGCCAAATGGGAAAAGATTGTTTGAGGACTTAAAATTAATGATGATAAATAGACATACTCTCTTAAATAGTTACGATTAATGATAGCCTAAATAAAGCAATCAGATTTCACTAAACTGTAAAATTTACTGACTTTCTAGCCAAGGCACACTTGCACAAATTGGCAAAGCTACTTCTTGAATTTGGTCAAATGTGAGATACCACTACAAGAAAAAACAAACGGATCCATAGCTAACACAGTGAGGAAAGGGGAAGAAATCACAGCCAAAGGCACAGGCAGCCTCAAAAATGAACATTTGATCTTGCAATTAACATGTTAGAATAAGAAATATGTTCTTTGGCACCTTTTGAATATACCAAACATAAATAGTGCAGTCAAATCTCTCCTCCTGATGCTCATTTATTGAAATGGTCCTTCAAACTCCAAGTGCAAGTGGCAAATGCAAGCACAATTGTGATTTTGAGTTCTATTTAAGATCATGGAAACAACTACTTACTCCAGACTTCCAGTGTGCCCAAGGACCCCTCCAGAGAGGAAATGAAGACAGTTATTATAACACTACCTCCACCCCAGCTGGTTTCCTCTTCTGAGCCCTCAAAAAAAAGCTAAAAAAACCATCTTCTGTTGCCTGGTACAGTCACTTAGGAAACACGTAGTTTATTGTCCAAGAGAATTAACATGTAGAGAGTGTTGCACAGAAAAAGAATCCATTTAGAAAAGTGACAGAATGGAACAAATTTTCTAAGCCAGGTTTGTTCTACTGGTGTTATCAGTCTCTTCAGCTACTGAAAGAGATGACCCCAACTGAAACCAACTGATTTTCTATTGTAAATTACTGTGTTATGCATGGAAAGGCCTTTTATCAACTATGAAATCAGGCTCAGCTCCACATTGAAAACATGCACAGCAGCTGGTAACAGCTTGAATGTGTGCCTGAAGGATCACAGTGGCTCATTCAATTTAGACTCAATTGCAGTTTGATGATGTCCAAATGCTCAGTCTGGTACAAGAGGATTGCAATGCCATCTGAGTTCTCTTTAAGAAGGACTGTGCTTTATTATCACTGTAATTGTGTCCTGTCTTTGGAAAGAATGGACTGAGCCATCTCTATCACACGTGTGATTGCACGCATTTCAAACTCAGAGCACATACAGTAATTACTTGGTAGAAACAAGATTTTAAATGTGTAGACGTGTTTGTTTACACTCATTATGTCAGTTCACTGTGAAGAGAAGTTCCGGTTCACTGTTTGTAAGAATCACACCAGTTGATCATCAGCCAATGAAAGCCAATAATTCAGGATTCCTCCATTAAACTCAGCAGGTCAGGAGTGCAAAGTTTATGTCAACAGCCTAATGACAGCCTTTCTGTGTACAGAGGGCCAATGAAAGGGACAAATATTTACTTTATGTAAACTATTGCTAAGCATGTTACTTAGGCCAAGAAAGCGCTGTTCAGCTTGGATAATAATAAAACCCAGATGTCAATGAGAAATTTGTAAAGCTTCTTTTAGAGCTCATAAACATAATATAAACTGCAGGACCACATACATTTAAACATTTTTTTCTGTATTTTTTTAAATGCAGGCACTAGTTTGACTGCAAAGAACTGAGAAATGCTGATAACTGCCTAGATAGCCTAGAAGAATAAATGTCACCTCTGCAAGAAGCTAGAGCAAGTTATAGGGATGAATCTATCACTCAAACTTGAGATTTTCTGACTTTAGCCCTGTCCACAATTTGGGTGCCAGCATGTTCAGGGCTGTGCTCCGAGTACCTTCTGTTCACTAACTTAATTTGTTGTTGAAGACACAAAACCTGTTAAAAGCAGCCAGGGTAATCAGTGTAAGTCAAGATACATTATCAGGCATAATTAAGGGCTAAGTACATGCACTGCAAGGCAGTGACAGATAAGACAGACCAAGCTTTTATGGACGGAGAGATACATGCTTCTCAGTTGAACAAAGGAGAGGTGATGAAGTAATTTATTGAGACACCAACATATCTTCAGTTCTCCCACACAAACCCAAGGAGGATTGGGTACTGTATTTGCATAATTTTTGTGAACACAAGAGAAAAACTGCAAAAGCTCTCCATAGCTTAAATGACACTATGTTTGGGTGAAGAGGAAGACAGCATTTTATTCCTTACCTTTTTGTACATGTGCAATGCTACCTGCAGTGAAATGGACTAAAACCTTTCAACAGAGATAGTAAAAATTCATCATTCTAACTCACAGAAACTGCCGAGATTTCAGAACTCCTGTTCAGTTTCACTCTGAAGCAAGATCACATTATTTCTTACAAGTTTTGTTGAAATAATGACCAAATCCCATCAATTTGCAGACCATGCAATTGAATTTTAAAGTTCTGAACTAAATATTTCAAAATTTTAAATATTTTATTTTAGAATTGGTAGTTCAGTACTTCAATTATAAAGTTTTATGTACTTTTTCCCCCCATTTTATTCTACAATGAAAGCAGACATTCTAGGACTTGGAAATGAAAGCAACACTTCTACTAAAAGAAAAGGCCCAGCATCTCAGAAGGTTTAATAAAAAGTTAAACTACAGCCCAGAAGTTCTCAAACAATTTCAAACACCGTCATTCTGAATTTTCTCCCTACAACTTCCCACCATTCTTTCTTTCCCCCCACTTTTTCTGTGTAAGAAATAATCATAACTAGACAATTTCCTCAACTGGAACAAGACTTGGTCAAAACATTGTTCCTGATAGGAAACAGATTAAAATTTTCTAACTAGTCTTTCTAGTATCTCTCACAAAGTCATGAAAGAGCTCAAGCCCTCTGCTGGATGTCTGCTGAGGCTTTTGTTTTATTCAGCACCCTCAACCCTCCTCCGCAATTCAGTGCTCCCTGGGGAAAACAAGAGGACAAAAATCGTGAAGGCAAAGATGGCAAACTTTTCTCCTCTAAGCTCTGAGGCCCACTGTTTTCAGGTTCGTAAAAAATAAGTTACCCCTTCCCCATCCCTCAGTGAATAGTTCAATCCCTGAACAATTTTCTTGCCATTATTTAACCAGTTCAAGAACATCTCAAGGTATTTTTTCCCTTTTGCATGTAACCAGCACAATGATAAACAGAAGGCACTTGCACCATTCCTCTAAAACCACATTTACTCATTCACAGTTTCTCTTTCATTCAAAGGAATTCAGATACAAATCTGTGCTATGGGTAGATAGAGTAGAGCTAGGCTCAGAAAAGCAGTGCAGCATTATTCACTGGGCTGGAGAATCCTGGAAAGCAGTAGCCTAGAAGGAGACAGCGACAATAAGGACATTTAGCAGCAAAAGGCCTGAATACCAGGGGGCCAATTCATCACTCTGTGTCTCCAAACATTTTCCTCTTAAATACACAGTTTATTTCTGTGCACTCTACCACTAAAAGGAACTGTGAGGAAGGAAAATGAGGTTAATTCTCCAATAGTTAGACTGAAAGATTTAAAGTATGAAATCTTCTCTTCTTCAGTAACAGGTAGAATTTATACTAGTCATGTATTTGCAGCACCAGAAGGAAAGGAATATTATTCCTGTCTCTGGCATTCAACACCTGATTTCAGAAGATTAAATAATTTAAACAAAACATCAGGAAAATATGCTGTGGAATGGAAGGCATGAGACCCCCATTATGTCAAGCACTTAAAAGTCAGATGTAAAAAAATTTAGTAAACATTTATAAACAGGAGCTTTTGTATTAACAAATAAATGAGTAGGGAATATTAGGCCAGGACAATCATGAAGGAAATATTCCCAGAGCAGTCTCCAAGTCTCCAGTGATCTTAGGAGACTTGCATAACTCCACTTGATCTTCATTCATGATAAGGTGAGGAGTCCTTCCAGCAGCAGTGAAATTATGCACTGGAAGAAACTGTCCAGAAAAAATAGGGATTATCTTTCCTACTTCTGACTTCTGATCTGACCTTCACAGGTAGGCTATTTTAAAAAAACAGACCTTCAGATAATAGGAACAGGGATAGATCCACCAAAAAAAGTTGTGTGTCAAATAAATACTTGCAGGTTTTGTCTCTATACTTGTAGTTCTAATGATCTTCTGTTTATTAACTCGTATGTGCCAAAATTTGGTTCTCTCTTGTCCAGACCTCTCTCATGCACTGTCATTCATCAACTCAAGAAAAACATTTTCACCTGATGCAACAGATCTGCCTCCAGTCAACAGACAATGTATTATATTTCAATCACCATTCAGATACACATTTCTTAATTCTAAGATCTGTTTTCGGTTTGTTTCCTTAATTAATTACCTGTAATATAGCATTACATATTTCTCATCTGTACCTATAACATTTTTTAGCGATAACTGATCTATGTCTTTTTCTCCTACTGAAATAACTACCTGGGGCTTTGGCTTTTAGATGCCAAAGTGTCAGTGATCTATGACAGTGTCAATTAAAAAGGAAAAAACCAATCTGAGAAACATTAAAGTCTTCATGTGTGCTATCTATTTCCCAGCAATACTTTCTAGTGCTCCTACCACACAGTTATCTAGAGGTCATTTACAGAACAAATTCCAACTATATCTGTAAGACAGTAAAAACCTTTTTGATATAAATATATTTCCTAATGGCAAAGTAATACGTGAAGCTTTTTCACTTTTCTCAAAATTACATATAAACTGTTAAATCAGTGTTCTCTCTCACTAGTTAAATGTGAGTTTATGCCTTCCAGAGATGCTGAGGAATTTGGCTCTGTTACAAGAACATATGATCTGAAGTTATAAAAAGACTTTTCACTGAAAGTCCATAAAGACTGGACTGGTAAAACCAAACATTTAACTCAAGAGATTAAAAAATCTCAATTTGTTCAGACTCTTACCAGGAGAAATCTCTGTGCACTGGAACAAGCATCACATCTATGTCTTTGCACTCACACCATGCCTGGCACATTCCTGGTATGACCACAGTGACACATATATCTATCTTATTTGTAAAAACATTCAGTATTCTGAATTTCTTTAAAGCACTTTCTGTTAATTATTACACTCTGAAGATATATGGAGAAAGCAAGCATGATAGGCTGCCTTAGAGCTGGAGAACCAATGTATTTATTTCCCCTTATTCAGAATGAATGGGAATTTAAGCTCCTAACCCACGGCAGCTTTCCTATATGAAATGACGAATGGTAAGGAGCAGAGAAAATGAAGATCTGAAATGGTAGAGTCTCTTCCCATATTAGGAAAGCAAATCTTAAAATTCACACTTACTCTCGATTTATAAACATGATTTGGAGAAGCCTTACCTTCTATGATCTGAGCTGCTGCACCAGCATGGATTGACAAGCCAAAGAGCAGTAGCGACAAGTCCCAGGTCCACCAGGCATGCCTGGAGCAGGTGTGCCAAAAAAAAGGGGGGTGGGGGAAGAATGAGACCAAAGACTGTAATACAGAAGCACATGGGGAAAAAAGAAAAAGTAAAATTTAGAAGCAAGAGTTCTTACCATGAGAGCATTTTTTGAAAGTCAGTTGAAAGAACTTAAGTGAGGAAAAAGTGCAGCGCACATGAGTTTTATGCTTATGAAAATAAGAAGTTAATAAAAACTGGAGCCTGCTGTTTCTCCTCCAACGTTCAGACACAAGTGGAACAAAGGCAGCACTCAGGCTCTCTGTGTGACTCACTGCAATTCACTGCTCCAGCTCTGAAATCTGACTCCGTGTAGACTTTCCTGTCAGACCACTGCCGAAAACTTCCTACTGTATTTATGGATGGACGCCCCTCACTGCTGTACACCATCCCAGCGCTGTCATTAGCCAGCCCTGTCTTTAACTGCTGTGTACCCTGACAGGCAGTAGCACAGCTTCTCCGGCTTCCCCTCCCGCTGCTCCCGCCTGCTCACAACCTCCACTGATCCAATAAAACATGACCTCCAGCATTCTTCCATCCAGCATTACACAGGCAGCGATACAAATTCTTATATGGAATGGGACATTTCTCTGGCCATTTTAGCCAAACTTCATCAGAAGCAAATTTTAAGACGTGAGCAGGACAGACCAACAGTTAAATGGCAACAAATGCCTGGGATTCACACCTGAACTGTCTTACAGATTTTTTGTCGCCTACAGAGACATTTTGAAGCACACCCTTTTCTCTGACAAGCTCTCTAAATTTAATACTCCTCTTTACAGAGATTTACACCCTGGATGTAGTTTGAGAGTGTGTCTCTGCCTCAGCAGCTGTACATATACGTGTCTGCTATAGAGATCCTGTAGCTGAGCATTTCTAACAGTTTCCATTAAAAGTGTTATTTCACCGCTCCCTCCTAACTCAATGAAAAGCATTTTTTCCACTTGTAGTTCTTCAAAGCTAGTACTTGTTCAAGGAAGAAATTCTGCAAGGATATGCTTGAAATTAATCAGACAATTTTTAAGTCATGAGATGTTTAACAAAGGCTGCAATTGTCACTTTTTGACTGGGACAGGAGGGAAAGCACTGCACATGGAAAGGGACCAGTGGGCTCTTGGTAGATCTAGACTGAAAAGTGCTGAAGATCACCTTAGGAGAGTCAAAACTAAAAATAGATTTACCTAGGATGGGAAGTGGAAGACAGACAGGAGTAAAGTTTTTTTCAGTAATGAAAGAACAATCCCAATCAATAAACAGAATTAGGAAAAATTTTATCTTACTCTGAATAAAATGCTTGAGTTTGGGGAGGCGTGGGGATGGTTGTTCAGTCATCTATTTTGGCGAGGTTTGTTACCGGGTTATCTTAGTGGTTTTTTGTTGGTGGTGGTGGTGGGGTTTTTTGATTGCTAGTTTATTTATTTATATTTTATTAAATTAGAAAATACAGAGGTTAGGGCTTTAAAATCTAGAATCTTGATTCTACCCCAGACTTCCCTTTTTGGTTAGAAACCACAACAGGTCAGCTCTCCCCAGGTATATTTTTAACTAAGCTGCAGACCAGTATTATTTGCTATCCACCTTCTCCATAAAGACAAGGAAGAAAGAGATCAAATTATCCTTTAATCAAGTGTCTTATTATAAACACACACACTGTTTTATCTTCTTCAGAGGACCAAGGACCTCCCTTTTTCAGTCCCATAGTACTATATCAGGGCTGAAAAAAGGTTTCATCGTTCACCTTTTCTACTTGAGACTGTCATCTCTTTCCTGTCTCTCTCCCTGAAATTTCTCCGTTGTTACCACCAGCCGCACTGCTTAGAGGAACAGTGTTTGTAACATTTGGTCAAGTCATCTACAAAACCCATTTATTTTATGCCTTTATCTTGCACACTGGATGTATGTTATCCTAAAAGAAAATACTGAGTTTTTAAGCATTCATGGAAAATGTATTTATATACAGCCTGGCTCACTTTTCTATTTTTTTTCAGGTAATATTTAGCAATAGCTACCAAGAGCCATTATTAGTCCTGTCAAACTATTTTCTAACTCAGTTCCTTCCTTCAACAGGAGAGAAGGAACTTTCTGTCTCTTTATCCACAAACTGTCAGTGACTTACCTGCATACTCCTTCCTGTTGCAACAGAGTTTTTATCCAGTATATATGACCAAAACATATGTCTGCCTTGGTATCTTACAGTAGACTAACATATTTAAAAGATAAATGTGGAAGCAGCCTCCAGATTTATAAAATTTGTAATGCTTTTTTACAGTACACGCAGCAAAAACTTAATTATTGGATGGATTTTTCCTCTGATTTTAGAAAACCCATAGAAATGAAGGAAGTGATACACTATTCATGCAGATGAGCTACATGAAATGCTGCTGACGGTGCCTTTAGTTTCTGCTGGACATTTTAACGTGATATCTGGTCGATGCTCAACATTTTTTGCAATACTGGATAAAGGAAAACAAGACAGAGCATGTTCTTGACCTCTGCAGTCCATCAGTTTTGAATGGACAGCCGTGGAGGAATCCCTAAATACAAACAGTTTATTACCCCCACTCCTCTAGGTCACTGGGATTTCTTGAGTCTCTAGTGCTCGTTTGTAAGCCCAAGAATTACTGAATTACAGGCTCTCTGTATCTGCTATATCCATCTATCCATGTATATCTTGCTCCCCACAAGGGCAGTGACATTTGTACACATCCACTCAGTTTTAACCTTGCTGTTTTTCTCATCTTTTTCAAACACAGCAGGACTCCTTTGAATTAGGACATCTGTGCTTTCCTTCAGTACTGTGTCCAGCTGTCTTCAGCTAAGCTGGAGTTTTCTTCCTTGTTAAAAATCTCCATTTTCCAGGCAGAGGTTTTGTTTACTTTCTCTAGCTCTGTCAACTGATTACACTCCTTAAGACCCCAAATGGCAGGCCACAATTCTGCTTTTGCAGTTCTTACCCGTTCACTGAGTTAGTCTGGCTGGCTGTTCTTATATTTCTCATCAGAGGGTTTTTTTTTCTTTCCTGCTGACTGCAACACAAATTTCTTAGCTGCACATTTCTATCCTCTATAATTTGTGCAAAGTTAGTGTTAGAGAAGCAATCTGGACCAAGGTCTGATTAAGTTAAGAACAACACTAGAAAAGAATAAAAGATTTATCTTTTTCTTAGGCTTCTCCTGAGCATGTGCAAATAGTTGACATTTCCAATATCCTCTGGCAAGGAGGTCCACGGCTCAGTTATGCATTTCATAAAGAAATCTCTGCTTCTTTGTTTTCAGCTTAGCTCTGAGTTCTTATACTGGATAGGGTTCACCAATTCGGTACCCATTCTCTTTTCTCCATGCCCTGTGTGATTTCAGAAGCCTCTTTCATTACCCTTTCCACTTGTCTTCTTTCTGTACTAAGTGGGAATTTTGTCGTTTCTTGTACTGCAACCATTCCACACCTCTAGTTATCTTTTTAGTCTTTCTCACAGTTTCTGTGTTCTAGGACATAATTTTTGATCTTTGGTGGAGTCAGGAGAATCATAACTGCACATGATGCAGGTAATCCCAAGGGTTAGGGTTAGGGTGAGGGTTAGGGTTTGTGTTGGGTTAGGTTAGGGTTAGGGTTAGTGTTAGGGTTAGGATTAGTGTTAGGGCTAGGGTTGGGGTAGGATTGGGGTTAGGTTAGGCTTAGGGTTAAGGTAGGTTTAGGTTTAGGGTTAGGGTTAGAGTTAGTGTTTGGTCAGGTTTTTTTAGGGTTAGGTTCAGGGTAAACAGCAATGTCCTCTGTCCTTTTTCTTTTGAGGACCACAACTGATGTGCTTTCTTGACTGCAGCCATGATGACGTCTTTATGGAGCTTTTGTAAGAAGCTAAGAGGTATTTTCACACCTAAGAGGTATTTTTATGTTAATTAGGATTTCTGCTCCCTCTGAATATATTTATAACAGATGGTAGAAATTAATGTAATCCTCGACTTTATTCTCCAGTTATTCTTTCTTGGAAGATCCATTTAGGATTATTTACAACCTGTCCCATCCTTATTAGGAAAACCCTCATCAGCAATGTTCACTGCACAGTACTCACATAACTACCTGCCCTCACTGAAGCGTACAAGAAAGATGGAGAGAGACTACTAAGTGCATTTAATGACAGGAGAAGGGGAAATGGCTTCATGCTGAGTATATTTAGACATTAGAAAGAAAGTCTGTAGCTGTGAAGGTCGTGAGGCACTGGAACAGGTTGCCCAGAGAAGCTGTGGATTCCCCATCCCTGGAAGTGTTCTAGGCCAGGTTTGATGTGGCTCTGAGCAACCTTGTCTAGTGGAAGGTGTCCCTGCCCATGGCAGGAGGTTGGAACAAGATGGTCTTCAAGATCCCTTCCAGCCCAAACCACTCTGTGGTTCTATGATAAGGCAGGCAGTACAATATCTGTAGAAACAGTGGTGACCAGTCTCTACTACAAGGGCTGCCTGTATATTCCTGTCTATTTTTGCCTCTCTTTAACTTAACCAGTGGTTCACTCACAGACTCATTTCTTGTGACTCGGCTTCCTGAAAAGCCAGTCATTCTGAGTACATAATTTAGGTGATGGATTACTGCAGGGTGTATCAATTTATCCAGAAACTCTGAATAACATTTTGGCTTTGAATACGGTCAGCTGCTAAACAGCTAATTTCACAGTGGTTTGATATTATGCTTTCAGAAGCATAACAAATGCTTCAGTATCTAACAAATGCTTCAGTTTTTCTGCATTTTTCTCCTTTAAACAAAGAACCTTAGGAAAATAGAATCTATAAATGCATCTTTTAATATATAGTTATGAAGGAATAAGAGTATGCGTTTATGTACCTGAAGACAGGGTTGTACTATACCCTACAGGTGGGTACAAACTAAGGTCACACAGCAAAAGATTTCTGGCATTTTCTGGCTCTTTAGTACTTAATTTCAATTAATTTGATTTTCTGCCTACTCTATCCCTCCCTCACAGTATTATAAAAAACACTGGGAAAAATATTAAATCTTTCACACAGCGGGGGCTGATTGGTAAAGAAGGCGAAGAGGAATCAGGGACCTGAAGCTTGCAGTGGAAATCCTAGAAAAGAAAGAATCTCCGATCAATACTTACATTGGTAGATGATTTTTGAAAGGGAAAAGACAAGGTCTGTTAGGCACACAGGTAGGTAAGATGGGGAAAGTGGATGAATAGTACAGAAAAAAAAGGAGAATAAGACTGAGTGAAAAACCTGAGATAAGAAGTTGGGAAGAGGTGAGAACAAAGCTAAGATGACTGGAAGCCAGTTAGGAAGCAGAAAGAAGGGGAAGTGTTGATATATTACCTGACACTAGGTGGCAAGTAAACCAAGAATAAATGTTTAGGCATATATATTTCTCCTCTACAGACTCTGACTCAGTCTTTTGCCAGGCAGCATGACAAGAAGAGGGAAAACTCTGTGATACTTCTGTTATAAGCAAGCATCCATGAAACCTACAAGCAAAGCATGACTTGTGCAATGCTCTAATATTTCAAGCAGTTTATGCTGTGAATAAGGATGTTTCAGTCGTTCTGGTGGCACTTGCAAGTGTCAGTATGCCCCTATCAGTTTTTGATTTTGTGTTCTAACATGAAAAAACATTAGAACTATTAACCAATTATTTGACAGACTCACAAAAATTATCATTTCCAGAAATGGCTGAACTGTTTCTGGTGAATTTTATGGTATTGGCATGAAACACTAAGTCAGTGTTTAAAAACTGTACAAGCAATTGAAATTATACAATAGAGAATGTGAGACAACTGTAAAACCAAGCATAAATAGATGTTCTGCTTGTTTAACTCTGCATTTAAACTCATGTACATGGCAACACTGATCCTATTAGTATACTAAATTAATTTATCATTAGCAGAAGGGGTGCATAGTTTTAAAGCATATTTAAAAAAAATAAGTCTAACCCTATTAAGCACATGCATTGCACTGAAAGGCTCCATTCAGACTAAATGTCACACATTCCTTTTATATGAATAAACCCAGAAAGAATTATATGCAGCGCTTTCGCTGTCTGTTTCCCTGTGCAGCTGAGCTGGAGAAATATTTTCTCCACACACATGCACATATGGCCTATCACAGGGCACAGAAAGTAAAACCTTCACCAGAATCCCTCTCCCCTCCTGTGCAAGCTAACTTGACTCTAATATTTTCCTTGCAAAAAAATATTTATAGAGCTTGACCAAATGAGTGACCTTAGTGATTACTTTTAACACTGCCTTGAGATAAACCTGTAAAAAGCCTGCTCTTCTATACTGGGACAAACCTCTTTTCCCATTGGTTTTTACGGAGTAGGGGTTTTCAGAAAAGTAAAATCCTACTTCTTAAGCCAACCACAAGGTGATGCAAATGTCAAATCTTTAATCACATTAGATTATTTTCTCAAATTTCTGCTTTGCAAATTATCACAATAACATGGACAGGGTAAGTGAAGAGCAACTGATGTCATCTACTTGTGCTTGTGCAAAACATCTGACCCTGTCCCACATGACGTCCTTGTCTCTAAACTGGAGAGACATGGATTTGATGGATCAGTGGATGAGGAATTGGCTGGATGGTCACACTCGAAGAGCTGAGGTCAGTGGTTCAGTGTCCAAGTGGAGACCAGTGACAAGCAGCATTCCTCAGGGGTCAGTACTGGGACTGGAGCTGTTCAGCGTCTTTGTCAGCGACATGGGCAGTGGGATCGAGTGCACTCTCAAGGATTCAAATTAGGAATGACAATGGAGGGACAATTACCAGCAGTCCTGTGAGAGTGGGGTGGATAGGGCTGATCAGCAAAAGGTGATGTTGTCACAAAAGCAGAAAACAAGACTTAAATAGGGGCACCTCCAGAATTTGCCTGTAACCAAGGCAACATCACTGGAAAAACCCAGGCCCTTGGGTTTCTCAGGATTCTAGGATGTGATGCCTCTCCGAAGAGCACGTACGTAGCAGAGGGAATAAACATGATGAATTAGAGACCTGTGTTCACCTGCAGGGCTACAATCTTGTTGCAATCACGGAGACATGGTGGGATGGCCTACAGGCTATTCCTGCTGCCAGCAAACTGATGGAGGTGGTCATTCCCCTCTGCTCAGCCCTGGTGAGGTCACACATGGAGTGCCATGTCCAATTCTGGGCTCCCCAGTGCAAAAGTGATGTGACCATAATGGAGAAAGCCTAATGAAGAGCCCCAAAGATGGTGAAGGGACTGAAGGAACCAGACGCCTTCCCAGATCCTTTCCCACCTCAACCATCTGTGCTTTTGGGATTGTTAATATAAGAGAATCTTTAACAGTCTAATTCAAGGATCACCATTAGTCTTCATCTAATTACTGTATCTAATTACTTCATCTAATTAATTTGCAGAAAAAAAATTAAAAACAAAGTAGCTAGAGTACTAATATAGAGGAAGAGATGCAGTAATTGCAACACTACCATTAAAAATTGAACGCACGCCATCTTCTTAGCTTCTAACCCTTTTCTGATGTTATGCTCATCCTTTCACTGTCCCTCTGGGTCCTAGTCTTCATGGTTTAACTCTGGTGTTGGCCATGGAGACAAAGTCTTAGAGCAAGTTCTCAGCATCTGGAGTCCTTTACTGGAGGGAATACTATATTCGTGCTGATTGTTTCTTCTTCCTCTAATATACATTTGCTTTGAATTTAGGATTTTTTAGAAATTGTAAGTGAAATCCAGGACATAAAAGATAAAAATAATACTGTAACTACGTTATAAATTAAAACTAAGATCTATTCAGAAAAATTCCCATCACATACTGAGATGAAATGTCCAAATAACAGAGGTGTCAGAACAGAAGTTCCTGATCTCAGGAAGTTTAACAGATGCAGCTCTCCCCAGCTGTCAGTGGGAAAATGCCGGTCAGGGCCACTGCGCATGATGCTCTCAATATGATGGCTACATTTGCTGTCAGGATGATCTATTTATATTTGCGTCTAGAAAATATATTTCTGATGAACACCAAATTTCACTTTCAAAGTGACAAGGCTCCATGTTACAGGGAGGTAGCTTTATTTGCTGCACAGAACAGCAGTGTCACAAAGATCTTTGAAAGACTTTTCACTTCCCTCTTCAAATCTCCTTTATCCAATAGCTCAGCTGCCATTATAATACTTAGAGAAAATTAAGATATCCAAATATCTTAAAATTGGAAGAAATTTGTAATGATTAGGAGAACTACTTATACTCAAAAGTGGAAAATATCAAAACATTTTCAAATCTTTAAATCACTCTGTTGGTAAACTTTTTAAAAAAAATATTTAGAAAGTCCATACTATCCATTCTTAAGACTAAAGGGCGATTAAAAAAAAAGTTAAAAGCAAAGCACACTTTAAATAAAAATGCCAAATTTTATGCCTTAAGTGTCACTTTTCAGTTTAGAGAATGGAATTATTTTTCTTCAAGAATAATGTTATTTGAGATACTCATCTGTCAAAGAACTTAAAGGACAGTATATGGCCACTTTAGTCTGGCATCAAATTTTAGCAGATAAATGCATTCTTCTCTCTTATCCAAGTATGTTTGTTTCTCCTTTGTCCATGTATTTTTGGAAAATGAGTTCCAAATGGCAGACTATTTTCACACAATTTTGTGAACTGTTCTCCCTCTCTTCTCAAAATACAGTAAATTCTGCCTTCCATATTGCCAATCCTGCCATTACCAATTGAGATTTTTCTTCTCGTGGTCACTTTCTAGGTGGGACCTCTGGAACGCCTGTTCAAGAGAAGGAGAAGGCAGCAGAGGTTAAAACTGAAACTTGGCCACAGGTAGCATGATTGCTCATTAAGGGAGTGGGGCAGAGAAAAGCTGGGCGTGTAAGTACCACAAAAAGGAAACACACAATGCCAGCAGGACAGAAAGTGTGTTTGTGCTGTGTGCGCCTGTCACAGGATAGCTACCACCCACACTTATGAGACAGAAATAAACACATTATCCACACATGTGCTTGACTCTTTTACCAAAATTTAAAGTGTACTTATTTATAGACCTTAAAAATATGATGTGGGCAAAATAAGCTTTGAGCAACAACATGATTCACATAGCGTTGTAAGTCTGACTTTTTTTTCACTGTTCTTATTTTAGGAAGAGGTGTTTGGCACACAAACACACCCAATAATATTTTACACAAAACTACTCAAAAGAAAAAAAGAGACCCTTGTCCGCAAGTTAAACAAACACATGACTTCTGACACAGAAGAGAGGATTGTTCAACACTTCTAGAAGTAGTCACACAGACGAGGTTTATAACTACAGGTAGTCCTTATTAAACAACTATCAGCAACGCACTGGTAGCAACAGGGTTAGGAAGGGTAGCAGGAAGAGACCAGGGAGCAGAGAAGCCTAGCTATATCCATGTGCAGTGCTTCATATAATGGTGTGTTCATCAAGGTCTCACCACAAAACTTAAAATTAAAAGGTTATTGTCACCTACTACCCCTTGAAACAAAATTTCATTGTCCAAAGGTTTAATCACAGATTAAGAAGTAGAAATTACCAGTGACAAAGTAGTTCTGTGCTTTAGCCAGGTAAATTGTGTAGTCCCCAATACATATTTGGATAAATAAGAGTACATCTATTTGCCTTACTGTCTTCAGAGAGATGCAGAGTATGTGTCCTGATTTCCTGGAGATTTGCATCATCTATCCTCTAACTGACCAACTCACCCCCCGCACACGCCGCTTTCCAGCACACCATCTGCCTGTTCTGCTGTGCTGCAGCAGCTCTCTGAGCAGTATGGTAGCACTGATGGGCCTGTGTTCAGAACTACAGTGCAGTTCTTCTGCATTCGTAACAGTAGGAGCACTAGCCTAGTGGGATGGAGACTCTCATTCCCACACAAGCCATGAGAACAACTACGGAAATAGGAAATTTCTATCTCTGACAGCTCTACTCTGTTCATTTTGGCTGATATAGACTCCCACTACTGCTAATTGCTGTGGTTCTTGTTAGCAAATCAGCTTAGGGGTTCATTTTCTTTTTTCTCCCTTTGCTGCTGAGATTCAGTGAGCTTCACTTTGTTCATGGGTTAAAAACAAACAACTGTAAAAGCTTAGTTTGTATTTTGATGATACAAATTCTTTTTGCCAGATGCATTGTTTGCTTCCTAAAAAATAAACTCTAAAAAATTGCTTAGCAATAGTAAATTAGTTAATGCTGTGCCAGTGTTCTCCATCTGGCTTTTTGGTTCTATTTATGATGGCTTTTATCTACAAAATACTTTATCATTATTTTCTTCCTTGCTTAACACACATATTAGGATGTGCTAATTCATTCACCCTGTATTTTATCCCTAGCTAACAGAGAGTCTTGTAGTACCTGAACACCAATTACCTATTGGTGACTCTGTCCTGAATAGCCTCTGTTCGCACCTCATTGCTTCAGAAACCAGCTGAGCAGTGAAGAGAAACATGTACTAATCTCCCACAGTCATGAGTCTCACTCCCCTTTCCCACTCCATCACTGTCTCATTTAATTATGTTTTTCTTCCAGCTCCCAGTCCCTGACTTTCTCTCCATGTTCTCATAAGCTGTAAGCCAGGTTTCTACCCCACTTCATTCCTTTCAACCACTTTTTTTATCAGACCCTGTTGAATTATTTTAGCTTTCTGTATAACAGAACCTAGGGAGGACAACCTGGGTAGGAAATAGTAGTAGTTAATTAAACAAAGCTGAACAAATATGAATAATTTAAGGATGTGAGCTAGTACTGTGAATGCTGAGCGCACCAACACGCAGTTCTCTGCAGCACACACAGAGCGCATCCCTCAAGCCTTCTAGAAGTCCAGTCAGCTCTCAAATGGAAAAAAAAAAAATCATAATTCCCTTTCAATGTTTTCTTTTTATCAGTTTTAAATGAACTTGCTTCAAGTTTCCATTCATGTTCATGTGATAGGACTAAATTAACAGAACACCTGAAACAGGCCCAAGATACACCTGAGATACACCCGGCAGTGTGGTCCCTCTGCCACACTGTGATGTCTCCTACTCTGGTATAGATTGGGTGTTAATGTATTAGCAGTGTCAGTCACTCCTCAAGATATCAAACATTAATTCCTTGCCTGTAAGGATAAGCCAACCTGTTCATTTTGTTGCCTAGTCAAACCAGCTGACAACACTTCTATTTTTACCATCCCAGAAGGGTGTGTATAGACCTTCTGCTTGGGCTTCAGGGTTTTCTTCTGACTGCCTTGCCCAGCTGGAGCAGCCACAAACTCCCCATCTTCCTTGATGACTCTGTGAAACCCACTCCTTTGGTGTGCTGGTTACACAGAGACACCAACAAAAGGAAGGGAAAATCCTTCTGATTGTGTGCTTCGTAAACAGGAAGTCAAAGAGGGAAAAATATATTTTTGCACACATAACTGACTTTTACATCAGTCCAGGATCATGCATGAGACGCTGCACTGTACAGCAATAGAGGAAGAGAGAAGAGGTATTTCTTTTTCTCTTCCAAGACTGAAGGTAATCTCAACCTTTTTAAAAATAAACAACAGTTAAAAGCATGTATGTAACAATCAATCAAACAAACAAGGAGGATATATTTCCAAAAAAAAGAGCTGAAAATAATTTTCTGATAGTAGTTGTAAGAGAAACAGGGAGAAGCAGCTCTTAGAGTTTGGATTTTCCAAAAATGAAGTATGGCAAATATTTGTAATTCTGCTTCTTGGAAGAGAATAAAACGAGACAAACGACAATAGCAGAAGATTTACTTAACAACAACATTTGCTAACTAGGGCAACAACCTGCTAGTTTTCCAGACTTTCATTCTTCTGTCCTCCATGCCCAGCTTCTACGTTTTCTTTAGTATTGCCCAAGAAAACTGAGTAGTGTATATCAATCAGCTACACCTACAATGGCAATGATAGCAGTGTGGGAAATGCCCAGACTAGAAGTGGGAACTTATGTGAGTAGTTAAGGACTTACTTTGAGAAAATTTGATAGCTGGTAATAAACTTGTAAAGAAAAAAGTCTTGGTTGGATTTTTGCAACACAGGTGAACATGCAAACAGCAGGAAAAGCTAAATTTTTAATTTAAAACTGATTGCATCTAGTAAGGTGTGACCAATATGAAACTGATAGAGAGCCTATCAGGTTCTATGAAGTCCTTCCACAGATCAAGGCTATGTTTTGGTCACAGAGCTTCTGCTCTGTTGCTGAGGAATTTTCTTTTTTTCCTTTAGAAGTGCTACAAACAGCAGGAGAGAGGGCTCTGACAAAGATGATTCCTGGCTAGAGCAGCTGGTGCTGCAGAGCACAGGGAACTTTCAAGCAAAGTTTGTGTTTACAGAGGTGACTTGTCAAAAAACACCTGAAGTTTTGCATTGTTTCTTTGTTGTTACTAGCCATGATGTTACCGTATATTAAAAAGGGATTTTACAAGCACTTGTTTGCACTGATAAAGAAACTTGTGTTTCCTTGGCTCCAAGAAAGCATAAACAAAGGAGAAATGGAAAAAACAAGTAAGATTAACAGAAGGTTCTTTTAGCACAGACTCATTTAGCTTTCCTGAAGCAGTATAATCCAATGCAGATGTTCATTTGCCTCATTCTTGGCAGCTGTGTTAGATGAACTTCCTCTCCTCTAACATTTTCTCAGGGATTTATTGTCCCTTTGTTAGTCTGCCCTCAAATTGCTTATTCCTTTCATGTGACAGTGAAAACCCAAAATGGTGACAAATCAAGCTAAATACATGAAAGAAGTACAAGAAAACAGTAACATTATGTAAAAGTAAATCCAATATTTAGTTGATTTAAGTATAAACAATGATTCTGCTTTAGTTTTATCATTTCTGATACTGCAGATGATAGTGGTAATGAGTCATTTATTAAGTCAAAACAAATCAAATAATTACATAAGAAAATTAGAGAGCTGGAGCTGTAGAAATAAACCAAATGACATGGACAAGGTTTACATTTAGTAACAAATGTATCTAAATATGTTTTCTCCTAATTTTTTTCAATGGTCTAAAGCATTAAGTTCTCAGATAAATGATTTTTACTCACAACATGAGTATGCAGCTTCTCATAATATGAATATGGATGAGAAGGCAGTACTGCCAAGTTCTTTAGCATTCAAGTTGTTATTTTAATTTAAAACTTTCCCTTCACTTTGATTCAAAAACATAGCATATGGTCAAAGCCTGGAGTGAATCAATAGGCATTAATTGTTCTAAGAGCCTCATTAGGGACCCTCACTCTCACTGTACCAGGGGCTCTATCAAAGATCAGCGTGTTTCAGTCTCTGGAGTGTGTTGCAGATGTAGCTATACGTGCTCCTACCCCTGTTACTACCTTGACTCCAAAAAGCCTGAGCTATTTTATTACAATTCTATCTCCATTAGCGCTAGCTGAAAATGTGTCAAAGTATTAAAAAAATTGTATGTTAGGATATTTTAGGGAAATGTCTACTTTGGTGAAATTCTATTGGAGAAAAATACAGTTAGGAATCACTGATTTTCCTTATGATAAAAATAGTTTCATCAAGCCCTGATTCTATGAAACTTTAAAGGCAAACATTTTACATTAAGCAATCCTTATCTTACCTTTTTTTTTCTTGAAAATACTAACTTGAGTCCTGAATTCCAGAATCCTATCTATTCCTTTAAAGTGACTGAAAAAAAAATCACAGTGTGACCATTCAAGGGGTTTAGTACAATGGATATCTGTCCGGGGTTGCCAAATCAAGTAGCCCAAGAGAGGTGGAAGAGCCATTTGCCCAGGTCCTGCCTGCGGCGAGGCTGAGCCAGTATTGCCCAGAGGCACACAAACGTACCCGATATCTGAGTACCCCTGGCTGGCCACACAGACAGAACACAAAGCACTCCCAAAGAGCACCATCCTGTTCCTTCCTGTGACCGATTAGGATGGAAGCCCACCCTGACCTGCAGCCTGTCCAACTGCTGTCCCCTTCATCCTCTGCTCTTTCAGCCACCTCACACATAAGGATATACACATGCAAACAATTCTGCCTGACAGCTGGTCCAGTCCTGTGGCCCTGCCAACAACCAATCCCCAGCCCCACCTTCTGCTCACTCCAGGAGCCAACTCACACACCCTCTGCTCTCTCCAGCATCCAGCACAGACTTAACAGTTCCCAGTCCATTTCCTGCCACTTAAACCTCCAGACACACACATCCACACAGACTGACTACACTGACCGGGAGAAAGGCATGGCCAGGAAAACAGACAGACCAGACATCTATTTACACATGACCAGTCCTTTTTTCCTCCCTTATCCAGCTATTTTCCCATGATTGCTCCTCCCCAAACTGTTGTGATTGCCCCACCTGCCTCCACCTTTAGTTCTTCCCTTTAATCAATCCCGATAATGACTCGCACACCGCTGTTGGGCAGTGACCTCCTCCACTCCAGCTTAAAGCACATTTTGTAAGGAATGCTTGACCGGCATCAAAGGCCAAAAGGATGAGATGGAGGCTGGTGGTGGCATTACATGGCTGTGCCAGAAATGCAGTTTCCTTTGCAGACAATGTCTGGACCAGGATTCCTGCACTGACACATAGTTTGAATGTAGCATAAGCAGCGCCTGCAGTCACTCAAATGAAAATATTTTAAAAGTGTGGTTGCAGCTGTCTCAATTGCGAGTCCATTACACTGTCGAATATAAACCAGACTTAAACAGGTCTAGGAGTTCCCACATAAAGATATTTAGCATTTTAGGAAAAATAATTTTAACAAACTTCTTGTCTGGAGCTAATGAGAAGGCTTGTCTAGAGGAAGACTCATTTGTCATTCCAATATTTATATGTTCCTACATTCTTTGGCCCTCAACACTAACAGGACATCCTGAGAGGGATGGATGATGCTCTCCATGATATAGAAATCACTGTCAGTACTTCCTTTCTTCTTTGTTTGTTTGTTTGTGGTTTCGGTTTGGTTTGGTTTTGTTCTGGCTTGGTTTTTTGGAGGGGAGGGTTGGATTGTTTTTTAGTTTAGTTTTGTTGTCATTGTTTTTAAGAAGAATTCAGATTTCTAAACAATTCCTTACATCTCATGAAACTGTTGTGCTGCAACAACTAGAAAATTACTCTTGTAGGTGAAATTTTAGATCTTGAAAATTTACCATTTCTGATCTGAAAAGCAAAGGGGGACACAAAAACTTGGAAAATTTGCTCTACCAAAAATCTCATGGCACATTCCAAAACTGAACCTGCAAACAAATTAGTCACTTTAATCATAACATAGAAAATGCACCAGCAATTAATTGTTGGAATAAAAATCTATATTCTTTCTCACCTGGGGGATTTCCGAAGTAATAAATCTGGATAAGTTTTTGGGTTCTTTTACACTTGTATCTGATGCTTAAAGTATCAACCAAAGCAGGAGTACTCTTCAGTCTAATTTCCTGTTAGCAGATGAGTGTTCCCCAAAATATATTTACGATACAGGATTTTGTGGCAGTTTTAACTGCACCAAAAATAAATTTTATGTTGCTTATTCCACAATCTGATGCCCTTTGGCTGTTCCTCCCATGTCATCATTGTAAGTTTTGATTTAAATAACCAATACAATTTTACATTGTCTAAAACTAGTGAGCAAAAATTTTCTAGATAAAGTAAGATCCTCACATACATTTGCCTCATTATTTCACTGGGCGATGTGAGAGCACCATGAAAGCAAAAGGGTAATACTAGGGTCAGGCCTGGGGCCACTGCTGACTCGTCAGTGAGAGGTACAGGTAGCCCTAGTGACCTCTAGGTCACAGGTTGGCGGTGGAAGAGACCACGGCTCCAGTGATGCCTTGTTTTTTCACCTGTTACACAGGAATAGTTGACAGACATGTATGAAACGTCTGGTTTGTACCTCAGAAGTTGGCATTCAAAACCCTGGTAAACTTCTTATTTCATTAAAATAAGGGGAGAAGCTAAGTTAACTTTACAAAGCCTTCAAAATAAATTCTGTGCTGGCAGAGGAATCATTTGCAGGGGATTCATGTGCTTTCCACTGAAAAGAAATTGGCCGTGTGCTGTTAGTACACCTCTTATTTTTGATTAAGGAAAGTATAGCTGAAATTTTCATAGCGTTAATGAGCATATGCAGGGCCAGTATCCTGGGAAAAACAAGCTGGCACACAATTTCTGCCTATTGCCTCACAAAATTTCCTGTCCACTACCACTACATATATTAGTTGCCCCACTGAGATTTAGGAACAGGCCAGCAGGAACACTTCCAACAAAAAAGATGTAGTTTCGCAAAGACTTCGGCAACTGAAGACTCAGAGCAAGACTGGAGTCAGGTGGAAGGTAAGGACAGTAATTCACAGCCAAGGGAAGCAGATAGGCAAGACCGTGACAGTCAGCACTAAGTTTGGTTTCAGTTGCTCTGAAGCCAAAGCCTAGAAATGAAGTTTCCATCAGGACAAATCTGTCCATGGTATTTCATCTGTTCTCATGCACATCACTCTTCTGTGAGCTTACTAAACTGGCAAAGAGTTATTCTGTTCATTTCTGCTTTGCAAGTAAGAACATTTGGCTTACAGCATGAAAATTGAGAACCAGGGTAAGCAAGAAGAATTTGCATGGATGTACAGCCAGGAGCAGCAGGATAAGGAGGGAAAGACCATTTGCTTTCTTTATTTTGACCAGTTTTGAACACCACAAGAAGCCCATCATGCTGAAAATTCCCCCCACATATGAGACAAAATGAAGCAAACAACACAAAAATATTCTGATTTAAGCAGATTCTTCCAAGCTAGTACTTCATCTTGCACTGCATATTTACAAACGGAATAAGTAAAATGAGTAAAGAACTATTGATCTTTTCTTCATGTCCAGTAATACTGTAAATAATTGAAAAAAAAAATTTTTGAAAAGTGTGACTGGTCCCACCTTCCCAGGTCTCTGCGGCAGTGTGCAGTCTATGACAGAAAAAGTAAAGATCTCTGAAAAACCAAACAGGTTACAGCAGTTGGATGCACTCCTATTACAACCTGTTCTTCCCAAGCTTGCTTTGAGGCATGCGAGCAAAGCAGTGCGTGACAGTTGCTTGCCTGCAGATAAACAGAAGGTTTCTTTCACTACAGCTAATGCCTCACATTTTCTTGATATGAATATTAAGGATACAGGAATTTACTGGCTCATCTGAATAAACACCACATGTGCAGCTGTACTAAATATGTCAGCAGTCCACAGAGTAGAGCAGTTTTATTTGTTTGCTCAATACAGTGTGTTAGCCATGTATAAACTACATGCAGTCACTATACCTATGTATTACCCAAGGCATAATTTATTACAATAATCATATAGTCTGTTATGTAATTAAGAAAAAATCGGTCGATCATATTTAAAAATCATAAATATGCATTCACCTCTATGTATACTGTGTATTAATTAAATATTTGTTCTTACAGGCATTTGTGATCAGAAAAATCCATGAGTCAGAGTCATTCAGTCAAAAAATGCTGTGATAAAATCACTGGTGCTTGAGATAAAGCAAAGGTGATTTTTATAGACTAGCTCTTCCTGGGGATCTACAGAAGCAAAATCCTACAGCTGTAGTTACTATAACATCCATTTATTCTGACACTTCTCAGTGGCTTGATATACTTTCAGGATCTAGACTTCCTAAATTTCCAGAACAAATCTAAATAGGAAAAAACAAATACAGTTTCTTAATTCAGTAGCAATCTTTGTATTCTTTATATATATTTATATATTCTTCTTGTAATTTTTTGTGAGAATTGAAAAAATCCTTTCAAAGATATTGATGCTGTTGAATATACTCATTATTATCAATAAATATATTGATTAAACTGTTAACAATATGCCTGTACCTTTCCACTGTCATACTCCAGTCAGACAAATACCTAACCTAAGAAAAAAAGCAAAAACCAAACTAAATGTTTAAGAGTCAGATTTCATCTTGAAATAAGTAGTAGTCAGCTACGGATTTTCTTTGCATAGGGACAGAGAGGGCATTTTAAAGAGCATTAGAAGACCTTAGATCCTCCTTCTTCTTCTGTCCAAGCTTACCCTGGAGAAAAACTGTTTTTCCTTGATTAAGAAAAAAAAGGTCTATAAAAGCAGAAGAGTGCACATTCAAAATATATATATGATTGCTTTGAGACAAGGACTTTTCATGAAGAAATGCAGTCAGAAAAGGACACAGTAGTCAGAGTGTGCCTAGCAGTTTGCAGCGTAGTATAGAGGCAACATGGTAAGGAAGAGTGAAAGTATTTTTCCTTCAGGAAGGTGAATGCAGAATACATCTTATCTCCTTCATGGGCACAAAATCTGAAGGTGGTGAGGCCTTGAATTCCGTTCCTGTGTGTCCACTGTGTGAAATCTCACCAGTCTCGGCTTTGTAAGGACCTGTGTATCTCAGAATTAATTGCAACACCCTGGTGCAGGATTGCTCTTCTGTATGTGTGAGAGTGAGCAACTGCAGCAGGTAGTTGGGCTTACTGCTTCAAAAATTCTTTCTTTGGAGATATTCCATAAACAAGCTGACCTAAATTGGTCCTGCCTTGGTCAAGGCATTGCACCAGTTGATAATCCAGAAATCTTTCATAGTATGAATTTTTGGAAAAGTCTTTGCTTCCACAGGGGCTTTAGGAGGGGCAGAAGGCTGTAAGGGCCCATTCGCCACATGCCAGCATGCAGTCCTGAGGTCCATGAGCAGGGAGAACCTCTCAGCAGGAGACCAATACCAAGTCTGCCTTTCACATGTCCTTTAGAAGACGACATTTGGATCAAGAAACTGTCCTTGTAAAGCCCATCCCACAACGATAAAGAAAAGGATCTTTTCTGGGAAGTATACTTTGCATGTTTGGAATGGGGTGAACACAGAAAACAGGCCGGGATTGTGATAGGCTGGACTGTAACAGCCATCAGCAGATGGAAGAAGGGGCACTCACATGGATGCTGCTGCAGCACTGTTTAGATAAAGATTAAATAAGTTGTTGAAAATTATTCAACGGTCAGAAGCAAGGCCAGGCATAGGCAATTATACAACTAAGAATGATCCGGCTCAAGCACATAAATCACATTTTCTGTTTTTCTTTTAATAAAAATAGTTAGTATTATCTTGAATAAAGCTGGAAAAACAATAATGTAATAATCCATCTGCAAATATTCACAGTAAACATACAGTTTTATTTCAGTAAATCAATAAAAATTATTTAAAATACTATAAAATGCAACCTAGTTAATCATTTCAGAAAATGCTTGCTGAGCACTCCAGCTTCCCAGTTAACAGATGTCGATGATTCAAAAAAGGAACAGTAACAGAGAATCTATACACACCATACTATGCTGTTACAAGTACTGAATGTAAACTAAAGAACAGTGACTGAAATGGTAGAAGAAGAACAAAGCTAACAAAGGGAAGAAAAAAAAGTTGTATTTATTTGACAGGATGAATCCCACAGGCACCTTCAGAGATGAAACCTGGATCACCTCCCATTTATAAATCTGACTAATTGCCTTCAGAAGGTTTCAAATCCAGCCAAGGATGTGGAGAAAATTCTACATTAGACAAGAGTCCAAGTATTTAAACTGTTGCAACAGTTGTAGAGCAGCTTTGCAGGCAAACCTATGTTCATTGGAGGTCTATTTTTTTCAAAATGCAGACACCACACTATGAAGGACATCTGAGGTGACATCAGCCCATTTAGCTGTAAGGGGCCAATGCCAGCAGGCAGGAGTCAGGGCTCTGAGTGCTCTAGGGTCACCTTAATGGCACAGAGCCACCAGATGTGGGGCCTCACCCACAGTCCAGGATGGGGACTCAATCGTGCTACTGGCTGGACTTGGGGACATGCAGCTGCAGGAGGTTTGCATCTGACAGGTTGGGACAGCAGGATTTCCTCCAAAAGGAAAGCCAAAAGTTGTCTACCTTCTAGCATACTCCCCAGAAAAAAAAAAAGGAAAATTGGTGTGTGTGTGTGTGTGGTGGTTTTTTTTGTTTGGTTGGTTTTTTTCTGGTTTTATTTTGTTTGTTTTCTATGTGTTGTTTTTTTTCTCCCAAGCCAAAGATCATTGCTTTTGTCTTCTCATTTCTTTGATCAAAGCATTAGCAAAAACTTAATGCTTCAAGACATATTTACCAATTCTGTTTCTGATTATTCAATTTTTTTTTTAATGAGAAACCTGTTCATAGTTAGTGTCTTAAGAAAGGACTAAGCCCTGATGTGGATAATGAAATTCAGGTTTGCGGTATAAAAACTTTAGAATAACTGCATCTGACTCTTGGTTTCCTTGTCAAAGGAGCCATTACTCATCATGAATCTTGTTCCATTGAGATCTAGATTACATTTCCCAAAGGTTCGGTGATTTAGCTATATGAAAACTTGATATAACTTACTGTTACATTTTAGAAGTGTTGGTCTACATTGTATTTAATATTTAATCTACAAATAATTGAATATTAGAATAATAATTGGCAGTAGGTTAATGCAGAAAAGAGGGCTTTCAGAAAAGCAAATGTTGTTCTAGTTCCCATGGCACCATTCCCAATACTTGTTTCATACTCCTGAGAGAAAAGAGGAAAGCAGAACAAATGTTAAACCTCCCACACAAAATTCTCAAAGTAATATTATAATTCCCCCTAAGGCTCCAGCCTTGCTGTCAAATTGCTTTTTCTGTCAAGTTTCCAAATTCTTTTATTGAGAAAAGATAATAATTATAATTATCCAAAGTTTAAGTTGGTGAGTTTTTACTAAAATAGTTAAGCTGCAAATGCTTATTGAAAAACCTTGTAGCCATTCATTTAATTTGCACAGTATGATTACCACAATGAGACAGTCTCATATATATAGATATATGTGTGTATATATGCTTGTGTAAATGCATTTTTTGCCTAATTATCACCTTCATGGGAAAATTACTCGTTTGTATCAGCAATCTCATACAAATGATCTCAGTATTTATTGCTTCAAAGAATTATTCACTTGTGCAGATTTTTTCTTCTGCACTTTCCAATGGTGTTGTACAACTTCTGAGGTACTGCCATAACATTTTTCTTATTCATTCAGGTGATTGTGCTTTCCATAATTTCTTGGGCTCAACAAGAACCTTCCTCGAATGCTCAAGAAATTTTTTGTTTGTTTGTTTAAGATTTTGTTTCAGCCATGTTTATGCCTTTGGGGAGAGAACATGTTATCAAAGTTCCCTTCATCATATTTTATTTGTAAATATGTTTTCAATACTGCAGACCTTGGTATTCACAGAAATTAATTTTTAATTTGACACCCAAGTGGTGGTACCACAGATCTTTAAACACTGCAATAAGGCCATACAATTTATCTGTTGTATGGCATTGTCAGGACGTGATTGAAGAAACAGCAACAAAGAGCAACGCAAGTAAGTTAATAGCTAGAAAGGTGCCTTAGTTTCTCTGTGAACACATGACAATTCTTCTGTTGTCATTTAGTTAGATTCCATTAGAAAGTCAAGTCTTCCCTGTACTAAGTGCAAGAGAAGCACGCAGAGCAGCTCAGATGAGACGCTTTACAGCAGATATGTTAATCAGATGAATCAGCTGCTTAAAGAAAATTTGCTGCAAGAAAACTCTTTTAGACAGTCAGTCTTTGAACCAATGTCCTTTAAAAACCCTAACTTTGGCACCAAATGTTAAGCAGAGTAATAGCCTCCTCCACCCCTGAGAGACTTATGAAAAGACTATACTGAAGTACTCCAAGTAGGTTCTTTTCAGAATTAGAACCTGTCAAAGTTTTTGGGGTGTTCCCAAATCATCAACCCTTTATTACTTTAAAGCTGTTTGCCAAAACTCTCTAACCCATAGATAACATTTCACCAGATTTGGTTGCCTCTAACAGCACCCTATAGACAGCTCTTTGCAGTCTGAGGAAGATGAGTCCACAGACTCTAACTGAACAGAGTATGTCAGCTGAAGGATAAAGCAGTATACACTAGTATCTCTGCTAGTGCAGGTTAGTTACAGACTAGACAGAGTTTAAAGGCAGGATTATTTTAAAAAAACCCTCAAAAACCCCAACCAAACCCCCAGCTTTATACCAGTAAAATATATTTACGAAAATAATTGCTACAATTGGAAAGAGTTGCAAAAAGTTAAGCAATAACACATCTTACTAAACAGCTAAATATTTGAGTTAGTTTCAAAGTCTGTTCTACATTTCATTCAGCTACAAGAGCTGTCAGGATAATATTACAGCCATGGGATCTGGGGCCTACTTTCTTAGACAAACTTGGTCCTGTGGACGCTTTTTTTCTAGTGGGAAAGATTAGCATTGTTCCCTTTTTGGTGCACTTCTACTTATGGCAGGTCCCTGCAATTGTGTTTGTGCAGTGAGTATGTTTTAGAATGCGTTTAATCAAAATGTTTCACGAAGTAATTCAATGACTTCCAGTCCTCTGAAGAAAGGCTCTTCTTCCAGGGTTAGTCTTTACTCTGGAAAAAACCCCAAAGAAATAACACAACAAAAACCAGCAAAAACCTCAAATGTTTTGGAAGCAAAATCTCTTACAGGACAGCTCTAGAAGCTGCCAGCACAAGAGGCTGCAATGAACAACCTACTCAGGTGCTCTTCCACCAAAACTGAGTAAAGCCTAAGCACCTTCAAGAGGCCAGCACTTCTGGAAGCCCTGCTGAGAGAGGCCAAGTGCTGTGCAGCACAAATGAGCTCTGAGTGGATATTCTTTCCTTCCTGGGATTCTCCTTTCCTAGTTACTGTGATTGAGGAGCTGCAGTGGACAAGTTCAGGGAAGCTTCAAACAACCTCTGGCTCATAAATCCTTTCCATGGACTGAGCTGTATCCCAAAGTTTTATGAAAACAAAAGAAGGACCTAAGCCTTGCAGTGATACTCAGAGTCTTTCAATCAGACCGGAGAATCACAGAACAGTTTGGGTTGGAAGGGGCCTAAAGGTCATCCAGTCCAACTCCCTCAACATGAGGAGTGACAACATTGATTGGCACTTCTCACCACCAATGTCCTATTTTAAAAGAATATCCTAATCTTTGAATGATGCAGGGAAATTGATTAATAGTTATTGTAGTCAGTAAGCCTCTAACATTCTGAAATACACATAAAGGTCAGAGCTACAGTAGTTGGTTTATTTGTATCTATCTGTAATTACAACTCAGTTTTACATTGAAATATAGCAAACTCCTGTCTCTATGTAACATCAAGATATTTGAAAAAATGGGGTTCTGCAGTTTTGTTGATAGCAGATGGTCAAAATCAGACAGTCCTGTGATTGAGTGGCCTTGACTGGTGGTTTGCTTTGCATTGCTCATGGTCCTCCCCAGGCTGTGGTGCCCAAATCCTGGTTTGACACCAGGACCACATGTTTGCAGGGGAGTTTCAGAAGATGCTGAGCTCTGTTAGAATGAGAAATTGCCAGCCAACAGTCCCTCCAGCAGCATTTGCTGTGATGACCCTAAGCAAGGGTGACATCAGGAGCATGATTTTCCAGCCCCTTGAATGGAAGCACAGCTGTGTAGTTTTAGGGTGAGGGCCTTCCCTGGGAGCAGAATGATTTTTGACTGCTTCACATCTGGATTGCTTAGGAGGCCGAGCACCAGCCTAGTGTTATTCCTAAAAGATTATCAATAGGAGTAAGGCAACTGCCCTAATTAATGGTCAATCATTCCCTCTAGCAGCAAAAACCCTTAAAGATATTTCCATGGTAGTTTTTCACTTCTTCCCCAGAGCTGGAACTTCAGAGCAAACTACTGTACAAATATTTCTACAGTTCTGATGATTGCAACTTATTTCTGTGCCGTAACAAAAGAAATCTGAGAGAAAGAAAAGTTTCTTGGAAAACAGCATCTCCCCAGTCTAGCTTGCTGCATATTGCTGAGTGCAGTACAAAGCCTCTGCTGATTTCCAAAGGTTTGCTTTAAAATCCTCATATTGTTCTCAGTGTCTGGCTGTTCTCAGCATCTCCTACCCTGAGCTCTCATCCTTTTCTGAACTGAGAATTAAAAGGTGCAACACTGCACTGAGAGAGGCATGAAAGTAGGGTCATTTGAAATGAGTATTTTTGCAGGTCCAAAGTTTCAGAGAGTTATTTAACCTTTAAAATGAATTGTAGAAAAATCACTGTCTTTGCGTAATTTCCAGTGAATAAATCGGGTAATAAAATCCTTCCCTCTTCAACCTCTTCTACCCCGATTCTGAAAATCATGTCATAGGATCTGGATCAGAAATGAACAATTTTCACTGCTTGGAAAAACATTAGTCATGGAAATAGCTCATAAAATAAGCTGTGCTCAGCTTGGCAAAGAGTCTATATGTGCTTTTTCCAAGAAAAAGAAAAAAGATTTTACTTTTCTATTTCAGGATTACTTAACTGTTCTAAAATCCCAGATTTTAATGTGCTTAACGCTGAAAGTCTTTGCATTCAACAGGCTCAATATTTCATCATCTATGCTTATAGTGACCTAGATCCCAGATATTTTTCTAAACCCACCAGCCAGTGGATGAGATGGTAAAAGTACACTACAAATTAACTTCTGCTGTAGCATAGAGAACTCACTGCTTTTCATCTTTGGATCAAATTCTGCAACAGTTTCCTTTTATTAGGCAAAACACTTTAAATTCCAGAATTTTTCTGTAAGGCCAAGCAGAGAAATTTTATGGTGTTACATTACATTACAGCTGACATTACATCTCAAAGAGGTATTTTTTCACTGTGGCATAGTCTTGCTCGTTGGCTTTTGAAACTTTCAGTCAGCATTCCCATTCTCACTTGCTAAATCTCAAGGATTCATTTTTGCCATCTAGTGGCTTTGAGCAGAATTAAAAGAAATCTGCTAAGGACAAATTTGAAAATTATTGTTTGTGATAAAAGGTGGTAGGTTTGATTCATGGTTATATTTTAAAAAATTCTTTAGACCTGGAAAAGAGGACTATTCCCTCCACTAACCATTAACCAAACACTGAAAGAAAACAGAGGATTAATGTGTGGCCACTGAGACTCCAGTGAAAAGAACAGCTGAGGTTACTGCATTGGAGTGTGGGATGGAGTTGCACTGACTGCGGGAGGAGGTTACTTGGAGGACTCCTCATATCCACTGTCTTTTCTAAGAGCAGTCCTGGAAATCTGTATGACAATCCAAGCAGAACTCTCTTCTGCTGCCCACATCCCTTTTACTTTTGGGGAGTGGATATGGAATAATATGTAACAAGTTATTTTAAAAAGTAATATAATGAACAGACACTTAGGCTTAACAGAGAGGCTCTTTTTCACATACAAATAATGCCGTAAAAAATTTTAATAGAACTTGACAAGTTCCATTCAAATTTTTAATGCACAGTGTATAGTGTTCATTAATAACTATAACTCAGGATCAAAATATTTCATTTTATGGATGCATAGTATAACATTGATTTAAAAGATACAAATAAAGGAGCAACAAAATGCACTAGCTCTAAAGTATTTCAACACCAACAGGTAGGAGGCATCTCTGAACTGGATATATCAACTTAAATCTCTTCATTTTCTCTTTAAAAAGCTATTCTGGAAACTCCTTTAACATTCAGAATCACAGAATGGTTTGGGTTGGGACCTTAAAGATCATCTAGTTCCAATTTCCACCACTTCCATGGGCAGGGCACTTCCCACAAGACCAGGTTGCTCAGAGTCTCATCCACCTGGGCCTTGAACACTTCCAGGGCTGGGGCACCCACAGCTTCCCTGGGAAAGCTGTGCCAGTGCCTCACCACCCTCACAGCAAAAAATTTCTTTCAAATATCTAATCTAAACCTACCCTCTTTCAATTTAAAGTTGTTCCCTCTTGTCCTATTACTACACACCCTTATAAAAAGTACCCGTCCCTCTTCTTTAAAAAACAAAACCAAGCCAAATTTGCATTTTAAAGAACTTTTCTTACACATTGTAGTTATAATTCATGGAGAAAATGTGGTCCACTCTGGTTCACATTCTTTCAAAAACATAAACCCTTCCCCCCTAAATTTTACAAAATACAGTGACATGATCTCCTGATCTTAAATTTTTGAATCTGATGTAACTAAAAATCGTAATAATTAATATTAACTTTCAAGATAAAGAGATGTCAATATGAAAGATCTGGTCTGTCACTGAGCACTTTGAATTCTTTTTCCCAGTTTCATGCCTGTTATTTCAGAAGCAATAACAAATACTGCATTTATGGCAGAAGTCTCAGATCCAAAGACTGAATTTCTATCGCTATTAAAAATACAAACAGAAAAGAGAAATATAAAAACTGATCCAGGGATAGAAAGTTAGTGATTAAGAAACAAGCAACAGAAGCCTGCCCACTTTTAGTAACGGCAAAAGATGGAAACTGACTTCAAATGAAAATTTTTTACTGTCCTTTTATTGACATTTGAAATAAAGGTTTTGAAAAACATGCTGTGAACCTCTTTAATTGTTTACTAATGAATATTTTGAAAAACCAGATGAGGCATTTCAGGTTTTTTAAGGTGCTAACAATTTATTTTACAAATGCATAAAAGTAGCACAACTTGTATGAAAAATATTTCAATACATTCAACTACAAAACAGTAGAGTATCACACACAGTCTGCAAGATTCTTTTTTTCTTCAAATTGTTTGTCTACTGCAAGTGAAAGGGCCCGAAGGAAAGTTGTCATTGTAACACTGGGGGACTGAAGAGAACGTTTTGTTAGACACCCTACAGCAACAGGCAGACATAATATTTTACATACAAATCACAGTATTTAAAAGAGAGATACTTTAATTTCATGTAACAAAAATTTCAAAATGCTATAAACCAAACTGCAAGCTTATTTTAAATCAGCAAGCATAGCAAAGTCAAAGTCAACCTGTGAAAAGTCTGCAGTCACAATAACTGTAGATTTGCTTAAAAAAAGGTTTTTAACAAATTATTATTTATAAAGTGGCAGAGGTTTGGGGGTTTTTTTCAGCAAGAAATTATAAGAGCACCAATATCAATGTTCAATAATTTAATTAAAAGTAGAATGCTCTTGGGCAGGTCAATCCCACATGTCTTCTTCAATCCCATTCTAAATTATGGGCAGCACATAATTGTTTCAGTCTACAAAGCTGCAGAAACAAGACGCAATTTAGATTAAAAGGGAGGTTTGGACCAATCTTTCACTTCAGGCAGTGTTCAAATGTCTTCCTGCCTGTCTCAAACCCAACCAGAAATATAATGAACAGAATAAACTCACTTGAATATAATAAACTTACTTGAATATAAAGTGCATGTGCTAGGAAAGGAAGCTTTCTCAGGACCCGGCCACCAAGACCTTCACTTTTTCTATGGTAAAACAGAGAAAAGTGCTGCTTGAATGCTAAATATCCACTCTTAAAAGAAGGCCTTTCTTATTTCTGTGTTTCTCCAGTAAGTTGCTCCAAAAAAACCTCAGATGACAATTCAACAGGCCACTTGCAGCTCTTTTTGCAGGAGCAGGGAGTGAACAGACAAATTCTGCTTATGGGAGGCTACACAGCACAGTACAGAAAAGGCAGCAAGGTACAGAAGCAGCAGAGGCCCAGCTGCCTGTCAACGCTTGCATCAGGCCCTTCACATCGTTGTGCCAATCTCATGAATTTGGGGGAATGTCTACACCGAAACAGCACGGTACAGACACAACCACTTTTGGAAGGACTGGGAAAAAAACTGGCTTGAACGCTGGACCTTATGGGTACTGCCTGTCTCCTTCTACTCACCATTTACACACAGTTTCCTTCACCTCACCCACTTGGTATATGTTTGCATCTTCTCCAAGCACCACTCTGTGTATGTAAAATGCAAACCTCTGTGCCTGGAAAAACTTACTTGCTTTTACTTCACTCCTCACTGGTTAAGACTGCATACCTTCAGGAACAGAAAATAATCCACACTCTCCTGACTTTATGAATATTATTTTGTTCCATAGGGACCAGCACTGATGAAAAAAACATTGCTTGGTATTGTGAATATCATTTTTATTGTTCCAAGAACTGTTATGCTGCAGTGAAAGACCATTTGCTCTACCAGCATACTCAGCAAACCACAACACTGTCCATTTACACTTCACTCCTTTCCCACTTGTTTCTGTCCACCTGTATCTCCATGCTAAATACAGATCTAGAAGATGGCGAGGCACTTCAAGACACTTTCTTAGCAGGACCTAAGGCTCATGCTATTTCTGCTAAAGTGTATTACAGTTCCCACCATCCACTGAAACCTCAGGCTAATCCAGCCTGCAACTTGTCAAGAGGACTTCAAATGGCAGAGCACAAACCAGAAGCAGTACTAGGTCAAGCCAGATCTGAGACTAAGAAATGTTAGCAAATTGTGATTGCTTCTGCTTTTTGTCCCCTGAGGATTTTTGCACTATCCCAAACAGAAAAAAAATTGAGTTGTTTCAGATCTCCCGTTGTTAGGAAATTTGGTTACTTTTATATATCATTCCACAACTCAGCACATATATATGAAAAAAGTAGAATTTCAGAATCTTACCTCGAGATTTCTTTTAGTACAAGACTTAACTTTGACACATTATTTTCTACGAAGCCAATCATCTCAAGCTCTCTGAGTGTCAAAAGCTGCTGTCGAGGATATATTATTTGACACTAGAAATGAGAGTTACACACCATTGTATGAAAAATAAATGCATTCAAAATTAAATTCTACAGTAAGAGTGGAAATACAGAAAAGGAATGAAATTTATGTATTTTTGTTACTTAGGAACTATGATTAAAATGTCAAATTTACTAAAATATAGTATTATACAGTTTTGCTTTCAAGTATTACCTTCATCAGTTCTTCTAGGCAAGAAAGATATATTCTAAATATTGCTGCAGTCGATGGAGGTCCAATATATTGTTTTATGTCAGCCCTGTCTACAAAGGCCATGTCAATTTTCTCTGTAATATTTGAAGTAGTCAGGATAACTACATTGGGATACCTTCAAGACAAAAACAGATTTTTAGGTCACATGTAAAAGATTTATCTCCTTTTGTGACTTTTGAGACCTTCCTTCTTATGATTTGAATCATTTTATGCAATAAGCTGTCACATCACTCTTGTCAATCAGGAATTACATTAAATCAACTGAAGCTCTTGGCGAGTTACCACCAGACTATTTCAATGCATAGTGCCTTTCCTTCAGCTGTTTCTCAAGTGTCCATAGTTCCTCTAACCCTGTTTCACAGGTGATATATATTAACTATCTAGAACCTACTGGCATAGCTTCTGACACACACACAAAACGATTATGAAAAGAAGAATCGTAAATTTGAACCTTTAATCAGCATGTTTTCCATTTCAATTTTGATGTCTGTTCTCCAAGCAAACATCATGATTATCTGTCCTTTTTCTCTCTGTATCTTTAAGGGAAGCATACTGTCCATAGATTTGATTGTCCACCCAGGCATGTGTAAAATATTCTGCTGGATGACTCCCATTTCTTTTCAAAACTAGCATCATTAACAAAGAATAGTTCACTAACCAATCTGGTTTAGTATTCCAAGTAGGAATTGAAATTTAGCAGGAATAGGGATACTGAAATTGTCAACTACCTTTTGCTGTTGCAATAATATGCAAACAATACCTTTTAATCTGGTCTATTTGTGTCAGTACAGCATTCACCACACGAATAGCATCTGAAGGCTCTGTGCCTGCCTTGAAGGCACTGCGGGCTGCTGTGAGGCTTTCCACCTACAAAAATCCAAACCAATCAACCAAAACAACAACAAAAAAATCACCAAACACCAAAAAACCCCAAAAGATTGCACTTTTGGAGCCCTGGCAGCAAACAGGTAACCCATGCGATACACCTTCAGATCCCTGTACCTGCTATCTAAAACTTCATTTTCAAAATCTTTTGTTAGGTAGGAATTTCCAGGAAGAAAGAAAGGCATGTCAAGGAAGCAAAGTGTAGTGGGGGAAATTCCTGTTTAGACAGCAGAATGGAGGCTGGTTTTCATTTTAAATTTTGGAGGTGGAGGGAATGGGACACACCACCAGAACAATGAATAGGTTGAATTTCGAGTGAGCTTCCCCAAGGAACTCCAATATGACAAAGCTAATAAAGTACATACTTACTGAGTTGCTTATGTATGCAAGTTTGAAGAAAATCTAACAGCAATGAACTGAACCATATTCATGTTTTTTAGAGCTTTACCACAAATGGAAGAGTGCAAATAATACAAATCTGGGCTACTTTGAAGTTTAAAACAATATTCCACTTGTAAACATACAGCAGCAAGGGAAATTCCACCAAGAAAGGTTTAAAGTCATCTTCAGCTGGAATTTGCCTGCTAAGTCGTACTACATTCCTTCCAAACCTCTCAAATCTGAAGCAATCAAGACTAAAATTCACTCATCTGCACACTCATGTAGCTTACAAAACAGCATGAATGTGCTTTTACTGTTCTTTATGAATGAGCACTACTGCAGCTCCTTCCCATCAATTTCCTTTCTTCTAAATTTTATGTACAACAATGCTATTGGAATCATACCTCATCAATCAGTACAAATACAAGAGCATCTCTGTCATCAACTAACTCTTGGATCTTCTGGAACATCTTGGTCACAAGCTTGCCACTCTAGAAAGACACCATATGCATACATTCAACTATTTCCTTACCACACAACTTTCTAAGGCTTATAATATTTAAAGGTGTAAGTACCCGGGTTTTAAAACAACTTTCTAATATAACTTCTCTTTAAGCGTTCTCAAACACATCAATTATTCCAAGCAATCTCTGGTGCCCATACTTAGGAAAAAAGTTCAACAGAATAATTACAGTGTAATTTCTAAAACTCTAAGGTTATTTTATTAGCTACATCAATACATACCTCAGAAAACCATTTAGAGAAAAGGCTATGGCTGTTTATCTCAATTAACTGTCCATACCTATATCTAAAGTATAAAGAGAAAAAGAGGTATCAACTCAATTGTAAATAAAAATCAGTGATATCCTTAACTTCTATAAGTCACATTCCTGACATTCTGACCCTGGAATTCTGTGAATTAGTACTTTAAATTACTTACCTTTCAAAACATAATGTGCGCTTTATCGGGATTATTTTTGTTGCTGGAAATTGTCACGTTGCTGAAAATGTCACTAGATTTCTGTATATTAAATTGTTATTAGAATTTCTTCATTAGAACAGGGTACGTAACAGTTACCATGATAATTGCCTCATTCTTCTCTTTGTGTAATATTTTCTTCAGTATAGCAAGAACTGACAAAGTATCTCAACCACACATTATGCAGCCCATGATTTTCACCCATTCAGCTTGGGTTAGAGTCAGATCATGCCAATAGTTACACATTATTTATGCTACACCTTGTATTTCATATAACATTTTTTTTAATATAAATTTGTTAAGTTGCTATGCACTTTTAGGCTATTTCTTATTACCCGTCTGATATACAAACTGACCTCTGTAGATTGTGGCATTCAGACAATCCAAGTACAAAAGAAATTAGTTAAAAAATTGCTACCTATTAAAACCAGGCTCTATCAAACATGAAGATACAAAACCAAAAATACTCTTTGATCCTTTGCCCTTTAATGTTCATTGATGTACAATGTGAGCAAAAATTTCTGTACTGCCACTGGAATTTCTTTTACACACCTGGGCACAAATAATTACGCATTTTAAAAGGCATTGAAATATCCCAATCAGTCTAGCAGATCAATTTTATTGCTAGCCTGGTGCTCTACAGAAAAGAAGACATATTAGCACTAGATACAAATTACTTGAAATCAAATACGAAATACGCTCGGGCTAGTGAAAAAGAACAACTAAGTATAGTAAGCTAAAGCGAAAAATTTCCAAAAAATTATCACCTGTATGACAGTCGAATTGTCAGTTTCTGAGCCAATGCTTTACAGAGAGAAGTTTTCCCAGTTCCAGGAGGGCCTGGTTTGAAAACAGGATCCATACATTACACAGAGTCTGCATGAGACTGTTAATGACATCTAACAGCTTTTTACCTACTCTATTTCATTACAGCACTAACTGTAGAGTAAAAACACAGCAGGCAATGATTGTGTACACCAGAGTATTTTGAGAAAATTGCTTACTTGACTGCAATCTCAGAGCTGATGTTTGATTTTATACACTTTTCAATTATTAGTGTAGTTAGTGTAAGAGTTTGTATGCAGACACCGTAAACTTAAAACATTCAACAGCCAGAGAAGCAAAGTGTTTCACCCTAGCAGAGCTAATGCTTATCAGCCTTCTCTATAACCACTGCTATGCTTAAACTTGTATCTTCCTGAAACATAGTCTTCTAAAACAGAAACACATCATGATCAGTTTTATCAGCTGTCTACTTTGACAGAAATTTCTTCCTTGGGGCAACCCAGATCGTCTTGGGAACTATACTCTGGGATAAACCTTTTGTATCTGACTTAATACCCCGTGGAAGAGACACAGACTTTAACCAAACAGTTAAGTACAAGCACAGTTAATAGAGCACGAGTCTGAAATAAACTCTTCCAAACAAAAACATCCTGAAGCTTCTAAATTGACAGTAACTTAAGTACAATCAACAAATATTTCCACTATGACCTTTTATTTTTGAATACCAGTCTTGATGACAAAATCAATGCAAGACACATTTTGCAAGAAAACAGATTCAGTTGATGCTAATCTTGTTTGTGGTATAACCTCCACAGTAAGCTAAGACTGACTGAAAATTTCAGCTTCACTGAAATAACAGTAACTAAACTAGCAAGCGCTGGCAGCAGAATACAGTGTCAACAACACAACACACAGATTGATTTCCCAGTTTCCTCAAAGTTTTTATAGTTCTAACTAACAAAATATTTAGTACTGTGATAGAAGTTTAATTAAGATATGCCTCCTAATATCTTCAGTATCTGCACTATTTTTGGTCTATATGTAAAGATGCAACAATATCACTTAAAAATTAAAATTAAGAAATCCACAGTTGTACCCCATTGTAAACTTCAGAATTTAAATTCATGCAAAACATAGTACATAAGAACACTGATTTGACTCTGACATTACATTTCCTCTAAATTTGTACTACTAAGGGAATACTTTCCTGCTGCTTTCGTATCACCTCATTTCACTACACAGGACTGCAATACAAGTCTTTCCAGAAGGAAAGTATAAACAGATGGCAAATGAATCTACTTGGTTTAAAACAGATCATTTTTACCATGCAGCAAAACAACTCTGTTCCACGATATCAGGTTACTGTCAACATTTTTGTCGGAAAACAGTAATGTTGTCGTCACGTAATCGAGTAACTAATCAAAGAGGACAAAAAGAAAGACACAAATTAGAGACATAACAGCAAATACAACTACAAAGAGAATAAATCTCTAATGATGTCTATTTTGTACTCCTAACAACAACAAAAAAAGAGCTCATGTCTTTTAGCCACAGGCAAATTTATTTCTGCAAAGGATGGGAATTAATTTCTGTCCTGCCTTCAAGAGTAAGAATAGTACTCAGCACAAATGGGGTTCCAGAACTTTTAAATGAATAAATTAAATGCTTTAAGGAAAGGAAATTGATTTCATTTTCCATCGTCCCATGTACTGTGTATCTATAAAACACACGCCCAAGCACAGAGAGTCGAAGACTCAAACTCTGGGTCCTGTTTAGATGTTGTACAGCTATACATTTGTTCAGTTTGTTGTAGTCAGTCCACCAAACAAAGCATTTCCTGCCACATTTTATTTCCTTTTTACTGAAGCATTTGTATCAGCTGTTGCAAGGAATTTGTAGATTATTCACCCTTCCAAATAAGGGAAGTTGCACGTATTTCCCAGAATGCTTGCTTCTAAAAATACTGCAGCTTCATTTTAGATTTATCTAGAGTTAGGAAGTCAAGAACTCCTTCAACAAAATGAATTCAACAACTTCATGTGTGACTCTGTAGCGACCTTTACCTATAATAACATGTGATACCACATTATCTTCTGTTGCTCTTACCTGTAACCAGCTTTTGATCCCTATGTGTTAACAGGACAGTACAATGGTGCTCCTGCAATATCTCATGCTAGAGATTGAGTAATCACACAACAGCAGAAACAACTGAACTTAATCCACATATTTTTAAAAATTCTATCGACGCTGTACTACTTTGAAAACTCACAGCAACCATTTCAGAACCCAACCATGCTCACACATTTCCATGTTTTAAAAAAAGATTTATCACAATTTTACAGAAGTAGTTCTAGTTTTAGTCATTAAAAGCAACCACCTCTTTCTACCCATATACACTTACACTCAACAGTGATCAGCTTGCTGTTATTTAGTCCACCATCAAATCTAATTAAATAGTCTTGTCGTTTCACAGATTACTTGGAAAGTTGTTCCATAAATTCGACAAATATGGATGTATTAATTGATATTTATCTTATAAATTAAGAAGTACAATCACTGGAATGTTTTGCTTTTCTATATTTGGTTATAAGGGCTTAAGTGAGAATACTGTATCTATGGTATTACAAATAAGATAATGAATTAATTATTTGTGTCCAAGAACTTCAGTTAGGAGCTGAATTGAACTATTTGTGGGTTTTATTTGCATCACAATTACTAAATTTCAGGTTACAGTATTACCGTTCTACAAGCTCTGGCAGTTACCATCACAACCTCTGATGAATGCACAGGATCTTTAAGCTAGAAAATGACCCCGTGGAACTGTTTTGTTTCTTTCCAAGTCTTAGCAGCATTCAAATGGCAGGGCACTCAGCTCTGGTCAAATAATTGAATATGTATTTGCACGAACAGTAACACTGCTGGCAAGCCCATTAACTGTTTAGCTGCTGCCAGAAACAAAAGTGTCCTGGGTTACAGTGTATTCTATTACCATGAGCTGTTGAAAACCAGGTGTAGCGATGTTCCTTGCCTCCTCCCTCCAGACCATCTCCTGTTAATGGGCCCAACAATGCCTTGCCCCATGACTCACCATCCCATTGTGAGATGCTCCGCCCAGGGGGAAGGAGCCAAGCATTCTCACCTGGATAAAATCTGGAGTTTGGAACAGCACAAGCAGCCTTACCTGCTGGGATCCCCGAGGACAAGAGCTACACAAGCACCACTGGACTTTCTGAGGAGGACCAGACCTTTTCTACAAGATCACTGCTTCAACTGAACCACTTCAAAGAGAACTGCAGGTACCACCTAATCGGACTGCTACCACCATCCTGCCCAGCAGGGTGTCAGGCCGTATCCTGACTGTGTCAGGTTAAAACAGTGTTTCTGTATTATTGCTTTGAGATATAGATATATAGACATAGATATATATATATATATTAGTAAAAAACCTGTTATTCCTATTCCTCATATCTTTGCCTGAAAGCCCTTAACTTCAAATTTATAATAATTCGGAGGGAAGGGGGTTGCATTTTCCATTCCAAGGGGGGTTCCTGCCTTCCTTAGCAGACATCTTTTCAAAAGACCTCATCTTTTTCTTTCAGACCAAGACACAAAGTTAAACTCCCATTCCCTTCTGCCCAGCCTGCACCCCTATCTCCACTGGAAGCAGCAAACTTCAAACAGGCGTCATTTCAGCTTTAACTTCTCCTCAAGCAATCATAATTGTTATTCATTTCCAACTTACATTTGATTTTACTTCAGTGTCATAGATAAGACTTTCCCAAAGGCCGTGGAATTCAACTGCAAAAGCAATATATTATATACCTGTTTATGACAGATCAATCTGGAAACTTGTAACTCATTATTGCAACACAAAACAGTTCTCAAATTATGCTCAACTAAAATGAAGAATTAAGAACAGATATATGAAAATGAGTAAAGCATCTGTGGGGAAAAAAAGTTATTTTTCTCAAAACACAAACACCACTTTCTAACAGACAAATTCAGCAGTTTCCCAGCTTCTATTTCCTCAAATAATTGTGATGAAAAATTAATGTTAATTTCTTAACATGAAATGAAGAATATCGTTCCTTCCATCCTTAAGTAGAGGATGGACTTACATTTCACCAAGAGAGCAATGAAAAGTTGTGGTAGGAGGAGGGTTCTAAGACAAATTTATCATTCAACTTTGTGGGTTTTTTTTAAACATCAAGATGTAGAGGACAAAAAAAAGCATGTAGCAGAATAATGCATATAAAACTAAAGTTGTCATTTAAGTATCAATCATTCCTAGCTTTCGGCTTCTAACTTTCAGCAAAGAAAAGCAAAAAGGACTGAACAACTATAAACCACAAAATTGTGGCAATAATGTCAGTGTATCAGATCTAATTCTTCCTGAAAACAAATGTAATGGGTAGTTAGGCATTTCACAACATGGAAAGAGTAGGAAATGTTTCAGAATTACTGTCTCTCTGAGCTTAAGCTCACACCTGTGCTTCTTCTTCCTGGCAGAGAACCCAACTTCCCCAAGCACAAGACAATAACAGGCAGGTCTTGCTCTATCACAGAGGAAAGCCTTATTTTTCCTCTCCAGAAGGCAGGGACTAAATCTCTTTACTTTGTTTGCCTGTTTCATATATAAGAGCAGTACTGTCTTGGGGGCTGGAAGCCAGCCAGCATTCTGGAAAATGAATATTTAAAGTGATGATTGTCTTGTGGGTCTTCAAGTTAAATAAAACTTGGAACGCAACCACCAGGGTTAAAAACTTGCATGCTTCTGATTATGACTATATGTTTTAGGCGCAAGACCAGTTATTTCCATACATTCACAAGTATTACAGAAATAAATGATGTGTTTTGGAATCACCTGCAGCAGTTCAGTCAAAACTACAAAGACAGAAGTCCAAACGTATTTGTTCCATAAAGAAAAAAGTCCAAACATATTTGTTCTATAGACAGACAATAAATACAAATAATCCTTTTAACGGGTAACTATAAACGCTTTTAGCCTTTGCAATATTTTCTTTCACTGCTCTAGAGCTTCCAGAAATGTCAGACTGGTACCTGCTGGTAGCACCCAGTGGTGAGCTGCAGTGATATCCTCATTCTCTTCTTCCAGGTTTTCAGAGGTTGGTCCTTCTTCATTCAGATGAAAAATATGAAGAGAAAGACTGCTTTTGCTCAGGTCAATAGGCTAGAATGAACATAAAAATACTTGTAATGCATCATATTTCTCATTCAAAGCTAGTTGAACAAAAGAAAGTTAGAGTTCTCAGCTGGCATTTATCTCTGAAGCCTACTACCTCTGTTTCAGACCTTACTAAGTGGTATATAAAAAATTTAGCCACCTTTTCCTAGTTATACTAGTCAGCCTAAGAAGAGGTACTACATCATCCTATTCCTTGACTTGCTTATGCCCTTGGGGTACCACCAGTCTACCTACAACCAGTTCAGGGGCACATGAACAGAGCTGCACATTCTTGACAGGGAGTACCTGTCTGTCCTTCAGTTTCAGCTCCGTATCCACAATCGACACAGACTGCACGTTGTTGTTAAGGAAAGCGTCGTCGAACTCTGTCCACTTGTAATCACCAAACACAATGTTATGTCTGTTCAACAGCTTTAAGACACTCATCCTAATATCTTCTTTCCTGGCCGCACTAACAAGAAAGAAACACCATTACTTTATGGCATTGACATTTATCAGGAAATTTGAATTAGTGTTGGAATGCATTATTTCATACACAAGCCCTTCATGGAAAACAGCTTCCATCTCACACACACCAAAAAACCCAACAAAAAACCCCCCAACCCTAAAAAAACAACCAACACAAAAAAAACCCCAAACCCACTCTACCCTCCTCCAACATTCTGCAGGAAAAAAACCTGTCAGATTCAGTCTGTTTGCAAAAGCAACAAGCTTGATAGTTGTTTTTAATTTGTGCATTAAGAGACATAATCCAAATAATACTATTTGCTCTGTTTGAGGTCATATCAGGGGATACTGAATGAGACAGCTAGAAGACTTCAAGAATGAAAAGCAATTATGCAATCTGTGTTTCAGTAGGAAAACCAGAAAAACAGGTTTTTCAGAGCCAAGCTACAGACTGAATTTGGTAAACTTAGCTTGGAAGCTGCATTATACTTTCAGGACAGCTGAAACGTCAGGATGGGGACATAATATAAGGAGAATTCCAGAAGAGACAAAAACTACAGGAAAAGGAATACTATTTGAAGATTTAACTTAATTTCGCAATTTCAATCATCTATAACCAGTGCAAACTCTCAGTTCTCTGTTAAGGCTGGCAAAAATAGTACAGTGGATATTTTACACCTTGATTTTCCTAACACCTTGGGCATGCTCTCCCATATCATCCAGATACCCAAAGTGGTAAGATAAGAACTGGATAAATGGACAAGGTGGGTTGGACTGTCCAGCTCAGAGGGCTGCGATTAGTACAGAGATTAAGCAGAGCTGTCAGTAACTTGTGTGGAGAAAGGCAGTGTGGTGCTGTTAGCATTGGGACCAGCATTGTTTTTGCATCCTTGTCTAAACCCTTTGATAACGGGATGGAAAGTAACTGCATCAAGTTTATGGATAACACCAAAGCAAGGAGAGCTGTCAGTATTCTGGAGGGCAGGGCTGCTGTTCAGAGGGACCTCTGCAGGTTGGCAATACGGTTTGACTGGAAAATTTTGATGTTCAACAAAGGTAAACATGAAATCTTAGCTCTCCATCCACTGCCCAGATAACAGATCGGAGTCCAAGTGGATGAAATGCAGTTCTGCAGAAAAGGGCCCAGGGGTACTGGTGGACAAGTTAGCAATAAGTCAGCAGCGTGCCCCTGCTACAAATGAGGACAACCTTATTGTCCAAGATTGCTACCAAGATTGCAGATGTTAGGGAAAGCAACTGTTTCCATTTACTGGCTTTGTAAGACCACATCTGGAGTACTATGTGCAGTTGTGAGCTCTGACATAGAAGAGACAAGGATAAACTGGGGCAAACCCAGAACGTGGCCACCAACTTGTTTATGAGACTGGATGATATGACACACAAGGTGAAACTGAGAGAAGTGTATTTGCTCAATCTTAGGAAGAGACACAGGTGTGGAAACTCCTGGAGAGCACAGAGAAGGCAGAGCTGGGTGCTGCGGGCTCTTGTAGGCGCGCAGGAGAAGCCGAGAGGACACAGGCACAAGTCGCAGCAAGTAACGCTCTGACCAGAGACCTGCTCGACTTCTGGTGAACTTCCACATGGATCTGAACGCTGTCACACACGTTTGGGAGCGCTT
>VXAZ01006412.1:223916-289675 GCA_013399875.1 Gymnorhina tibicen
TGGACTGCTCCTGCCTCAGCGTCAGGGACAGGGAATCACCTTACGGCAGGCACGGCCTCGGGAGCGACGCGCCGGAGCGGTGGGAAGAGCGCGAGCGAGCCTCAGGCACAGGGCACCCGCTGCGGCTGCCGCTGTTTGTAAAGGGCGCGCTGGGCGAGGCAGGGCCGGCCCCTCACCCGGATCTTCCTCCGCGGCGGGCGGGAGGGGCCGCCCTCCACAGCGCTTCCGGCGGGGCCGGCTGCGGCTCCGCCATGGGGAAGAAGCACAAAAAGCACAAAGCCGAGAAGGCAGAATGGCGCTCGACCCCCGCCACCGCCTACAGCGGTAAGGCCCGGGAGGGCCTCTTTGTACCCGGGACGAACCCGCCCCTTCCCCCGGCGCGGCTGTCGGCGGGGCCCGGCGTCCCTGCGCGGGCTGGGGGGCCTGGGCAGAGACGCTGCTCCAGACGCCGGAGCTGCCGGCGGCGGGGGCGGCCCCAGGAACGCGGGGCGGGCGGTGGCGTGTGAGCCCGAGCGTCTCCGTGCTTCCGACGGCTGCTCCTGAGGGGATCCGGTCGCTGCGGCGTTTGAGTGATGCTTAATCCTTGCTCTGCAAGGATCTTGAGGCGTTCTCAGGGGAGGCCGAAGAGTCGGTTTCTTACGTGCTGAAGGACTGTTTGTTAGCCTGGATTTGTTAGTCTTAACTATTGTTCTTTCCAAATGCATTGTGTATATTTTTGACTTCCAGCGAATTCTTATAAATAGTAGTTCTAGAAGAAGCTTTGGAGCTGGGGGTGTTGAGCCTGGAGGAAAGAAGGCTCAGGGAAGATCTTAGCACTCTGCAGCTGCCTGAAAGGAGGGTATAGCCAGATGGGGGTCAGTCTCCTCTCCCAGGCAACCACTGACAAACGAGAGGACATGACCTCAAGCTGCACTTGGGGAAATTCAAGTTGGACACTGGGAAGAGTTTCTTTACAGAAAGTATGATGATAATGTATTAGAATGGGCTGCCCAGGAAAGTGGTGGAGTCACTGTCCCTAGAGGTGTTTAGAAAAAGACTGGATGTGGCACTTAGTGCCATGGTTTAGTTGGCATGGTGGTGTTTGGTCATAGATTGGACTCGATCTCAGAGGTCTTTTCCAACCTCATTGAGTCTGATTCTGTAATTGCTGTGTGCTATTAGCTCCCTGTGCATTTATTAATTTTGTTTATTTTTTTAAAAATTTAGATTATGTGGATAAGCCTTTGGAAAAACCATTAAAGCTGGTTCTTAAAGTTGGAGGCAGTGAAGTGACTGAACTCTCTGGGTCAGGGCATGATTCTAGTTACTACGATGATAGATCCGATCATGAGCGAGAACGACATAAAGAAAAGAAGAAAAAAAAGAAGAAAAAGTCAGAGAAGGAAAAAGAAAAGCATCTAGATGATGAGGAAAGAAGAAAGAGAAAGGTAAGCTGTGATTTTTAGAATTCAGACACACCAGCTTTTATGCTTGCTTATCAGGTCTAAAATCTGGTGCAGAAGTTTGTGTGTTTGTTTAAATCACTGTTGCAAGAAGCTTATTGTCTAGAGATAGCACTTCAGAAATGTAGAAAACCTGTGTGTGAGTTGGTGTACTTTTGCCATTTAAACAAAATACCCTTGTGGTGATTCTGTGAACAAAGTGAAAGCTTCCTTCTTGTAACTTTTTGTTTTTCTTATTTATTTACCTTGAATGAAAGCTTCTGTTTTTCAGTTGGGTGTTTCGTACTTTTGCCAGGTCACAAATGTGTTTTTCTACCCTTTTAGGGAGGGTATTTTCAACTTTTCAAATAAATCTAGGCTGTGTTTATATTCTTGAGGTATGCCAAGTTACTGTACATTGAAATTGATATGTTTACTCAAAACAACTTCTGATCAGTTGAGTACTGTGGTACATTACTTTGGTTGGCTCTTGGAATAACCTGTGTGCTAGGCTTTGTGGCTTTGTTAGCAGCAAGTAGTGTGGGCACCTTAGTTGTCTGTTGAACATTGAGGAGTTTGATTAAAATCAGCAAAAAGGCATTGACAGCACAGTTACTCGTACAATTTAATTTTAATAGTATTTCTTTCATGTAGTAATGATTCTCTGACATTTCTGCTTTTTTAATTCTTTCCTGTCGTGTAGTTTCACTATTCTCGTGTGATAGTTTTTTTGGTGCTACTTTGTGTGCGTTTGTAGCTAACATGTCACTTCCAAGTAATACAAGCCTAACAAAAAAAATCAACTGGAAGTGACAGATCTCATAGGATCGTCCAGAAGCTCTCAAATACAGCTCACATAGTGCACAATTTTCTTAGTAGAAATGTTTCAGGCTGGGACTTGAAATGTAGCAAAACCAACTGTCCTTCGTACAAGATTTTGCAGTATCAATTGCCTCTACTGAGTTGTGAGGTGGGTGTTTGAATTTTTTTTCCCAGAACTTCATTGTTAATACATTCAAAATAAGCTAATGGATAGCTAAGTAACAAAACTGTAGTCCAAGGAAGGTTAATGAAGTGTGCTTTTCTGTGCAAACGTGGATAATGATTGCAGGATTTCAGGAATGACTTAAGCGTGCCTTTGCTTTGAAACTCAGGAAAAGATCATTAATTGCCACCACTGTTTCTTATGGTTCTTTTGTTGGCTGAGTTGTCACATATTTTGCTCATTTCCGTTTAATGTGACAAACAACAAAAATACATTGATGAGAGCAGAGCCACGGATTGATATTTACTGAATAGTAAATTAACTTTCTTTGCTCTCTGGTGTAGCTTATTATTGTGCAGTTTTACATATAAATAGCTTCAGAGTTCAACAGTCTTTTCAATAAACATGCAGGAATGATAGAGCAATACCATATGAAATACAAAGTAGCGAAAGATGAACAGTCTAGTTTTAATCAGAGAAGAAGATTGAAAAAGTGATCGTGAAGATGTATGCAGTATTGTTTAAATCATATTATGACTCAGATATTGAATAAGTATTCCAAATTAAAAACATCACTGTTTCTTACCTTGTCGTATGTGGGACTGCACATTCCAAGTCCGTCCCTCTGAAATATGTCGTCTCTCTGCTGTGCTAGGAAGAGAAAAAGAGGAAAAGGGAGAAAGAACAGTGTGACACTGAAGGAGAAACTGATGACTTTGATCCTGGGAAAAAGGTGGAGGTTGAACCTCCTCCAGATCGTCCTGTCAGAGCATGCAGAACTCAGCCAGGTGAGCAGTGTGAAAGATGAAATCATTTTGGTTCTTTTTAAAAGCACACAAAACAAAGCTTTTGTCAAAGGTACCAAAACGTAAAATTTTTATGAAGATTTACTAAAATTTAAGGATTTTACTTTTTCCAACATTCAGAACTTTTTGCTGTCTGAAAAGTCAGTATTCCTCTTGGTGCTTCCATGTTTTAGTAGGTTTGTTTTCAGGTGGCTGACGCTGCCAAGGACATCTGTCTCTGGCTTCTGTTCCTTGGCAGAATAAATCTCATTATAAAAGTATTATGGTGCGTAGTACTCCCCTGATTCCTTCTCCTTAGCATTTATGCAACAGTGATCAGAATGTCTGAAACTAAGTTTCACTTAGTTCAGGGTAAAAAAGTCTTGTGGAGACTTCTTAGGTGTTGTTCTGGTCTTTTTTTGTTTTCTAACGTATGTGGAGTTTTAGTATCTCTATTCTCATGAAAAGGAAGTTGTGATAGTGTGTCTCTAAAGACTGGAGACACCACCCACCACTCCTGTTTTTCATTTACAAATCTTCTTTAATTCTTATCACTAGACAAAATATTTGTCAACTGTGTGTGGCAACTTCTCCATGTTTAATCCTTTTAGATTTTGCCATGCTTTTTTCTACCAAACCATTGCTTGATAATTAAAACTCATCATTATTCAGTGGAAACCTTTACTTTAGAGAATTGTCAATTACATCATGATCTCAGTTGCACATAAGCCTGAAAATGGAACCTAGGAGCAAAAAATTGTGCCTTTAGGAATATTGTGAGTCTTGTCTTTTGAATACTGCCCTTTGACTGCTCAAGTAATTCCAAGGGATTTTATAATTGTGACCACACATTAAATTGAGGAATGATGGCCATCAGCTGTTAAGGTAATTTTCTGGTCAGCGTTTTATGTCTCTAGGTAGTCAGGAGCCTTAAAAACTGACAAACTAAAAGCTATTCCCTTTATTATTCTCTTTTCATCTGCTTGTAAAATGGTATTGGAAAGCATATAAATTACCTGACCCATTCTGGTTAAGAAAGGAAATGTCTTTCCTCTATCATGATGGAGAGTTGTATTTTCCATTCTTGATGCTTCTTTAATGTTTCAAACTTCAATAAAGCCAGTCTCTCTGAAGTAACAGGTAATTAACATGTAGTGTGTCTTGTGTAATCTGTACAGGAAATGAAATTGTAATCGTTACCTCTCTTGCCAGCAAATCTGCATCTGTTTGTGATTGAAAGGTTCAGAGAAGCATTGGGTTTATGGTAAAGAAACCATGAAAATTGCATGGTGAACACGTCATAAAAACGTGGATTTCCCAACTGCAGTATTTGACCAACCAAGCTTCACTTTTTCTGCAAAAATGTATAACAACTTATTTTAATCTTATTAATGCATCTTCTTAGAGCTACTAAACTTAGTGCTACATCTGACTTAATGGGTACTAGGTTTTAATGTGATGAAAAAAACCCCTCTGAAAATAAAAGAAGAAGAAATAGGTACTGTGTGCTTAGAAATCTGATGTGCTTCTGCTTTGAAATCCATGGCACATTCAGCTTCAGCTCAGTACAAGCTGTACTTACAGTAAGGTTTTCTCTCTGGTACTTATATTTTCAAATAAACAAATATAGCTATATTCTGTTTCATTGCACTTACCTGTGTTTTCATCTCAAAATGCAGCTGAAAATGAGAGCACTCCGATCCAGCAATTACTGGAACACTTCCTTCGCCAGCTTCAGAGGTAGTAAACGTTATTGTGTCTTCAGCTGTGTTGGCAGTGTCTGATGCTTTATATGTGTTACTTGGCAACTTCTTATACTGGTTTTCTGTGTGAAAATAGTGCCTAGAGACTGACTGTAATGTATTTGTTAACCTTTGCATCCATGTGAGACCTGGTAGTTTTTAAAGATAAGTTGAGGAAAATTATTACCAACTTTGCAATTCCAGCACTGGGCAAGGAAATAAGTGTTTTGGGCAGAGGATACATTGCCATTATAAATTTATTAAATATTAATGACTTAGCTTAGGGTTTAAAAGCCAGTTATGACTCTATAATTCTTGGAAAGATTGAACTGTTTTAATGCAATTTTGTTTTATTCGTTGTCCATTTTCAGATACAAAGCAAACAGACCTGGTTACTTGATAATCCTCTTAATTTGAAGAGGCTTTTGATTTTACTGTTTTCTTAAACCTGTACCTCATATTTAAATAAAACTTTCCTTTTTATTACGTAGCAATAAGCTGGATGTGGAACTAATTAAAAAAAATTAAACATTGTATTTATTTTTAGAGGACCTTATGAACAAGAATTGAGGTTTTTTTACTCAAAGAAGCCAAAAGACCAATTTGGAGGGTAGACACATAGAAAACATACAAGAATTAATTAAGAAATACAAGAACTAGCTTGAATTGATGACTTGATCATTGAATTGAACTGAAAGACATTTTTAATGTCTTTCAAAAAGTCTACGGATGTGAAATCAAAATGCTCTCCTTTATCAAGAAATTTTTCAAACATGCATCTGTTTTATGAGAATGTTCTTAGTGTTTTTTCTTTTTTAACTAGTACTATTGTGTCATTAATGTGATACAAAAGCAAGGGTCATTTTGTTTGCTGCTGTAAATCTAAATGTATTGTTTTTATTTTTAGGAAAGATCCTCATGGGTTTTTTGCTTTTCCAGTCACGGATGCCATTGCTCCTGGATATTCCATGATAATAAAACACCCTATGGATTTTGGTACAATGAAGGAAAAAATTGCAGCAAATGAATACAAATCAGTCACTGAATTCAAGGTGAATTAATAAAGATTTAGATATTTCACAACTAGTAAGAAACTGAAGATTCTTTTTAACTGTAGAAGCCTTTCTTACCTTAATGAATGCTCATTTTTTTCAGAACTGAGCCCTTTTGTATATTCAGTGTGTTACAAATAATCTGTCAGATTCTACTACAGTCTTGTATAAATTACTGTGGAAACCAAGAACATGTTCTAAAGTTCTGTGGAATTTATGCTGGTAAACTTTAACAGGAGTGAGACTATCACAAAGACTTAAGCCATTGAGCTCTTTTCCTTTTTCTTTTTTTAATCTAGACCTTGTTAGATTGATTAAAAATGTAATTTGGACCTGTCTGCAAGAAACCTGTGGATATACTGAAGCATCTTGTATTACAAGAGTCAGTAACAGCTACATATTTTTTTATCTTTAATTATCCTGCATTTCATATAACTTCATTTGAAATTAGCTTCTGTCAGAAACTTACTTGGCAAGGTTATTTGCAACTTAACTTAGTTATTTAGTGTATTATTGCTGTAATAGTTTATTAGATGCATCATGGTTTTGCAAACGGTGCAGTAAGAAATGTTTTCATGGTATTGCCTCTCCTGAAGGAGAAGAGTTTTCCTCAATGGATTCATGAAGGTCTATTAGCTGCCTTCAGAATTGCTTTTTCCTAGACTGATGTTGATATAACAGTAGCCTTGGCGGAGAGCATTGGCTTGTTTCTCAGGGTTAATCTCTTCTTTTGAAAGGTCCAGCAAGGTGAGAAAAGAATGGTTTACTCTTCTTACAGATGCTTTGACAAAGATTATTCTGTTTTGTTACACGTGCTATAGAGATTTATAGGAAATAGTAAAAAAGGATTCATAGTAGCCATTTGCCATTAGCGATGCCTTCAGGTCTCTAAATTCTGTCTTGCTGGATTGTCTTATTTAACAGCTTTAAAGGGAAATTTGAGTGGGAGCTCTGTGTCTGTTTAGTTACAGGCAAGATTGCAGTATTGAAACTGGTGGGATAGAAACCTAAAAAAAAAAAAAGAAAAATTGAAGTATTTTTTAGACTGACAGATTCTTTTTTTCTGAAGGACTTAGCTTCTGCTGGTAGTCTGAGCAGTAATAAAAGTTTGCTAAAAGTCTGCTCATGTTAGAGTGAAAAAGGAGTTGGACTCCCAACTAGATACATGAGAGTACCTAATTACACAGAACTACAAAGCCTTAAGCTTAATAGAGAAATTAAGTTTGTAGGTTTTTAACCTCTGAAACAAGGTCTGCTCAAAAGGTTACCTTTCTGATACGACTAGCTGGGGCTAGTCACAAGATAATAAATAATCTAAGAGTGGAATCTCCAAGAACTCTTTCCTGCATTTAGAAGAGGGACAATTGCTGCAGAAAACTCATCTGTTTTGCTACAGGAAAAAAGGGTCTACTTCAAAGTTGGGCAAGCAAAAGACTGGCTTTTTCTGCAGCAGTTAAAAGGCCATCACTAGAACTGTAGCTTATGTGCACTTTTTTGTCTGCTTCTTGGCCCATAGTTTCCTCCTCCATGTCAGCTTCTCAATTTCTGTCTTTGTGATGGTCTTGTTAATTGGAGGCAGAGGGCTTAAATGCTGTAAAAAGTTGCCTTGGTGGCTTGGTCCTTCTGGTGATTTCTCCATTTCTTCCGTTTGGTCCATTTGGTTAAGGAGAAAATACTACATTTGGCATTCAGGAAAGAGTGTGTTTTTTATAACCAAAAGCCAGTTCCAAAGGAAACCGAGCATCTTAGAGAGGTGAAAAGTGCTCAAACCTTTGCAATTCTGCTTTTGGCTTGCATTCATGAGCGTGCTGCTAGAATATTACCGTGTTCTTCACAGAGCTGCCAAGATGGAATGGCATCTTCCAGTCATTTAACAAAGGACTTGAAATGTTTACAGTTCTTTTGTTTTGTATTTTACAGGCAGATTTTAAACTGATGTGTGATAATGCAATGACTTACAACAGACCAGATACTGTTTACTACAAGCTAGCCAAGAAGATACTGCACACAGGCTTTAAGATGATGAGCAAAGTAAGAGACCTGTTAAAAACAAAAAGCAGGAACTTTGGGGGTTTTTATGTTTCCATACTTTAAAGGAACATAGTAACAATGATTAATTACAGTAGTGCCAGTTAGTGCTGCTATATTTGAGGGCTTGATGGCACTCTTGCTATAACTCAATAATTTTTACTTATTTCTCAACCTTACCTGCACCACTGAAGTCTGTAGGAGCTTCTTTCAGTGGAAGCAGTTAAGATCCACATATATCGAACTCTATAAAATCCTACTTCTAACTGAAACTTTGAAAACAATATCTCATTTAAGTTTTATTTCTGCATAAACAAGAAAGCACTACTTTTTTCAAGGTGTTGGGTGTACAGAGGTGTTGCAAATACATTTTATTCAAATACAGTTGTTGGCTTGTCAAATGAAGGTTTTTGTGTGAGCTGCTCTGTGCGTGCACGTGTGTGTGTGTGCATGTGTTACAGTGATGGTAAGTTTTGTGTAAAATAGACAGTTGTTTTTGCATATGCAGTCTGTTTGTTTGTTTGTTTCTCTCTTGATAGTTGGGCTGCAGAAATTCTGATGCCATGCTACCATGACCAAATCATGTTGCATCGCCATTGGAAACGAGACATTAAGAACAAAATAAGGCCATGGCCATTCCCATCCCATTATCATAGCATCTTGGCTATGAGGGAAAGGTTAAGTCCCTGCCGCTCTGTCCTTTCTGATTCTAGGAACGGCTGTTAGCTTTGAAGCGCAGCATGTCGTTTATGCAGGACATGGATTTTTCTCAGCAGGCAGCTCTTTTGGGCGATGAAGACACAGCAGTTGAAGAACCTGTTCCTGAAGTTGTTCCTGTACAAGCAGAGACTACCAAGAAATCCAAAAAGCAAAATAAAGAAGTTATTAGGTAAAGGTTTTAATGGGCATGCTTACTGGCTTGTTGCAGCTTTTGTAGTATTACACAGCAGCAAAGAACTGAGAAAAAAAATTCAGCATTTTTCCTTGAGGTCCATAGGATAAATGGGCAATTTTATTGTATTTTATTTGTTTATTTATTGAACTTGTTTAATAACCCAGTGATTCCCAACTCGAAGCAAACAATTCAAAAAATGACTCATATTCTTTTAAATACTTAAAATTAATATTTTTAGAGATATTTTTATTCTTCTTTATATCTATATTGAATAATGAGTGGTTTCTTCTCATGATGGTTTAAAATGTTATTTTATTTTGGATATAGCCACCAATACCTTTTGTATTTTGTCCATTTTCTTCCTTTCCTGAAATAGTCACATCAAAATGTAAGAGGTTCTTTCCAGGAGGGCAAAGTGGCCCCAGATCAGTGAGTGATTTTATTTAACTTTCACCTTATCTGGCAGGTTATGAAGGTATAGGAGATTATTGCTGGAGCAGATGATAGCATCTCCCTAATGAAATCTTATTAAGCTTCTTTGTAAAATACATTGCTAGTACAATAGTAGTCCTCCAGCTAATAGGCACCCTCATGTCACAAATTCATATTTTTCTAGCTAAAATTTAATTTTAGTAAAATTGTTTAAAAAATCTGAGTTTAGTCAGTTTATTTTATGAGATTTTAGCAGAAACCATGATATACAAGCAACTTAACATTGTTCAGTATTCTTGCATAGACATCCAAACATAGACTGTGAATTTAAATTGTAGAGCATTATATCAGCTGGAATTTTATGGAAAAAATACTGCAACAGAGCATCGCGAGTTATGTCTTAAACAATCTGATCATGTAGATATGTTCTGCAGGTTTCTTTTTAAATCTTCAGAGCAAAAAAAGTGAAATATACCTTGTCTCATGTGTTTTAAAAGTGAACTTTAGAGTTCTCATCAGCCACTTTTTATTTTTTACACTTAAAACATTTTTGTAATCCTTAATGCTGATGGAAGAAGTAGTATTCTGCTGTAGTTTTTTTTTTTTGGAAGTAGAAGACTGCAACATGTATCTTCAAAAATAATTTTAAACTGTAATTTTCTGTGGTAGAAACTCTTCTAATGATAACATACAGAAACAAATCTGTTGCTGTATCATAGAGAATTTAAAAAGTGTAATTTGTCCCTTGTTTAATGGGTTGTGTATAGAAATCAACTGAAAGCACCTTTTTGTAAACAAGACTTGAGGGGGTGGTGCTTTGGTTTTTGATTGTTTGTGTGTTTTTGGTTTTGGTTTGTGTGATTTGGTGATCACCACAGTGATTTGGTTTGTGTGGTGTCCAGCATTAATTCTTGCATAAACTCGACTACAGGAGTAACTTTGTACTTTGTCACAGAGCAAGAAATTGAGACTGCCAAACCATAGAGTGCAGCTCTGTCTTTGTATCTACCTTAACATACAGTTCAGATAGTTAAGAATTATGACCTGTAATTTTATCCTGGTACCAGCTTCTCTGCAATCATTTGTAGTATAAATTTACTTTTCTGTTCTTTTCAATGTTTATGTAACTTTAGTAATTGGAATTAATTTGGTTTTTTCCAATTAACCTGAACTTTTAAACACTTACATTTTTGCATCTGTAGGATTGACACTGTATTTTTTGATGAACAATAAGACCCTTGGAGGAAGAAAATCAAACCAAATAGCAGATATTTTTGCTTCATGTTTCATGGTTAAAAACAGAAGGAGTTGAAGTCAAGGTTTGCCAAGTGTTTAAAAAGTGACTTGATCATTGAACATCCTAATGTTTAAGTAGTTTTTGAAAATTTTGTTTAGGATGTTGCAGTCTTCTGAACATCTCTCGAAATTCTTGTCCTTTAAGTATTCTGTAGAGTGTGATAGAAAGTGCCAATTGTTGAGGAGTTTCCTGCTGTGTACACCCTTCCTTAAAGTTTCAATGAAACAAAATCGTGTAACACATTTGTCTCATAATAGTATGATCCTGTGATCTTTTTATTGTCTTTAATAGCAAAACTTACTTGTGTATCGGATCTGAATCTCTATACAGAGAGAAATTCTTAGCTAAGCAAATGGAAGAAGATAACCCAGGAGAGAGAAATGGATTTGGTGTGAGGAGATGCTCTACCCAGTACCTAAGGTGTTTGGCCCTAGTGTCTAATGTCCATATAATGCCCTGAAATATTTTGATGTACAACATTTATTTTATATATAAAATATATTGAAGACTGCCATATTCTATAATATCTTCACACTTCTCTTTATGATACTACCTTTTTCTGATTTTATGTGATAGGCATGTCCTGTTCCATCCTTGGACATGCTTATTTGCTATGATTTTATTGTTTTGGAGCTTTAATGAAGAGGGATCTACTGAAAGATAAATTTTAAATTCTGTAATTTCAATTACAAGCAGTCATGTGATTGTTACAGATGAGGAATGCTAATTGCCAGTACTAACAAACATAGGAATTAAAGGACTCCCCGTTAGACTGGGAGTTGTGTCCTACTTCTGCAAGCAGCTATATGACATAGTCATCATAAATGCAGACTGTTGGGTTTTTTCTCTGATTAGCTAGAGTTTCTATCCTTCATTATGTAATTTCTACATCTTTCTATTTGGAATTTTTGAAAATAGCATACTCATGCATGTGGGAGACTAAGGATGCATACAGCATTCACCCTGTATTTATGCAGTTTTACTCCCAATCTCTGTTTTGTCCTTCATTTTGTACTTCATTTTCATCAAGGTACAGAAGCAATTACATTTTTGAAGTTAAGTAGTTTGGTAGTTCACAGCTTCTGCTGCAAAACTTCATAATATGATTATAATTCCACTTAAATGCTGAAGTAGACTGACACTGGGAGAAGAGTGGGACTGATTGTTCAATTAAGCAAAGCCAGAATTCAGCCCTTTGTTTTGTTTTAGCTTTTAATTTCTACAGCTCCTCCTCTTCTCTTTTTTAGCTGCATTTTTGAACCTGAAGGGAATGCGTGCAGCCTGACAGACAGCACTGCTGAAGAACATGTCTTGGCACTAGTGGAACATGCAGCAGATGAAGCTCGGGATAGGATCAATCGATATCTACCCAACAGCAAGGTCTACTGCACATGGCAGTTTGCAGTTCCAGTTTGTGCCTGACTATTGAATGCTTTGTTTCACATTAGGAAACAGGCTTTACTATTAGGCTTTCTGAGACTGGAACATCTGGGATGTATGTTCTGTGTGGAATACCAGTATGGCTGTTGTCTATCATCTAGTTGCCCCTGAAAGCCATTGGAGGGGGTCCTAAGTGGATCTCAAGTTCTATTGTGTGTTGAACATCTTTGGAAATTCACTTGCAGGAAACAGTGAAATGTTCCTCAATCTTGAATTGCAGCCCTTAACATGGGAAGTGATTAAAATAACATCACACTTCTCATATTGCTGCAACCTCAGAAAAAGCAAACTACGGCGTAGGTTGAAGGGTTGTTAGGATTGCCTCTCTCCCCCACCCCCAGGAATTAACATATTTTTAAGTGTTAAATTACTGTTTTTAATGAGGAGAGTCTGGAAGCTCTTGTAGGTTTGTACTTACAAGTAGTAGCTGTCAGCTGTAGCATGAGTACCAAATACAAAGGTCTTTTATTGATAAGGTTTAGATAGCAGGTTTGACAGTCCTGAACATGATTCTGATACTGTTCCATGTATTTGGGTTTTGTGCTCTTCCAAGGGTTAGAAGGACAAGCTCAGTGATGCTGTTGGTGCAGTTTTCTCTGAAGGCTCTATTTTTGGGCTGTGGGTTTTTTAGCTCTGTGATGATGGTGGTGGATTCCTTCATTTCCTTACGCTAGGATTGGAGTGAATGCTCCAGGCATTTGCTACAGATCTGTACTGAGGTACATTTACTCCCTTTCCCTTGAATTTTGTGGAGACTTATTTCCACCTTTGCTCCTATTTCTCATCTGTCACTCTAGTGGCCACTGCAGTCAAGAAAAGAATCAGGATGTTGCCACATCCTGCATTTTCCACCTATTTAAAAACTATTGCAGAAGAAACTTTGCTTTGAAGCAAAAGTGGTATTGTGTCTTCAAACTTAAATGTCCACTTCCTGCACAGTCTTATGCAGTCACCTTAGGCTCATCTGGATTAGGAAGTAAAACTGCAAAGAATAGTGGATGAAGGCTTAGGTTCAATGCATCTCTGTTTCTTTGGATAATTAGAAGACTCGCTAGGATTGAAGGCTATTTGAAACCTCCAAAGTAAGAGTGGCTTTTTAAATCTCTTCGAACAATACCAGTCTTTTGTGCTAATGCAGTCAGTTTTGCAATGTTCAAGGAAGTTTCTCAAGGTGTGCAGCTCTTGATTGCCTAGGCTGTTAAATCAGCTAGACAGCCCCACTGCACGTCCCACTGAGTCTAGGTAACACTGACTGGCATGGTTTTGTAATTCAGCCATTGCTAACTTTTGCCATCACTTGAAGGTGGTGTTCTTGTTCATTCTCTTTCCAGCATCTCTCACCTCTATTTTTATTGTATGCCAATATTAGCTTTGGCCTCCTGTATGGAGAGAGCTTTAAACTTTCTCAGATGGAGTGGGATAAAAAAAAAATAGGGGATATTCATTGTTGATTTCCTTGGAAGTATTTAGTAATATTTTTGTAGGGAGAGAATAGTTTTCATTTTTCCCTTTATATTGAGAGGTTACAGTCTTTTTTTTCTCAGTTCATGTGTAGTCAGTTTCTGACATTAGCTTTGCTCGTTGCGTCAGATCTAGCTGTACCTTTACAGACCCTGGTGGGCTCTGTTGTCTTTCACACCTGTCTTTAGCATTGTGCTTGTGGGCTTCAATAGGTCTGTCACAGCACTTCTTCCTCTTGAAGAATTTGGTAGTGTGTGGATGAAAGTACTTCTAATTAGAGAAAGTTGTGGGTGAGACATGAAAACAAGCAGTTCAGTCTAGGTTTGAAAATAAGCCGTGACTTTGTGGATAGGAGTTCCAGTTCTGCTTCTGAAAGGAATGTGTGTTCTAGACTTTGCAGTCAGGAAGGCTGGCCCTGTGCTAGTGGTAATGGAATTGGGTTTGTCTTGGGTGAAAACTTTAGATCTGATTTTAAAAGATGAATAAGGTGTTGTATGTTATATGAACTTCTGCTCCAAAGTCTTCTGTTCTGAAACACTTGCTAAGTGGTGTTAAATAATTGTGACCCAAGATCCTCTGTATGAAAAAGGGAATACCAAAGTGCAGTATCTCAATACAGCTAAAAAATGCTTTTTATAGTTTTCTCTGTAAATGGGCAACCCCTTCTTTGAGTGTGAACAGTTTTGAATGATTGCTCCTGTATCTTTATGGTTCTGTTCACAGATTGGTTATCTGAAAAAAAATGGAGATGGAACTTTATTATTTAGTGTAGTAAATTCATCTGATCCAGAAGCAGAAGGTAAAAGCCATACTCTTTCAAGCAAACATTTATAGTCTTGAATGTTCTAACAGATTTTGAAGTCTTAACTGTAGATATAGATAACTGTGTAGTAGAGATGAGTTTTGAAATAGTTTTTAATTTTTAAAAAAATTTTATTATTTTCATTAGTTATTTCCCAGACCATTTCCCCAAACACCCCAAAGGTGTTTCTGTTTGCCTTCCATATTTTCACTCTTCAGATACTTTGTTTTACTGATGCTAACAGTGAGAAGATAAAATAATACCTCTTTATAAGCACTTATACATTGCTACAACTTTATAAAGAGCTTGGAAGACAAGTACACTGTAGTTTTAGTACCTAATAGATAAAAGGTGAATGAAAATGCTGTAATCCTATGTAAATGTGCAATGCACAGATGCAAATTCAGAATAATCTTTTACCTCTTTATTTCCTAATTTAAATCATTAACTAAATTTCAGTTTTAAGTTTATGAAGTTTTGCTCAGTTTTTTCCTTTAGTTCCTTGATATTTTCTCTTGGTTTTTTTGTTCTGTTACTATATGTTGTTTATATTGTTTTATGCTTTTCCTTTGTTTTAATTTCAAGCTCAAGATGCAGAAGTATTGAAAATTTGTAATGAATGAAATGCCATAGTTTTTTGGTGCTGTATGTCATGTTGATTTAATGCTTCCTTCTGTGCACCTTTTGAGTTTAGAATTTGTTCACAGCTTTCCTGTTGGTTCACTGGTGAATATATGCATGCTTTTGACTAATCACATTGAGAGACACAAGCCTGCTAAATTCTTTTTCATTTGGTAGTAAATTTTTCTGGAATGAAATTGAGCATTTTGGCTGCTATCAAAGCCTATTACCTATTTCTGAAAAAAGGGGAAAAAAAAGAGGTATTTAATGCTTCTGAAGTTATGCCACTGAAAATTTAAAGAGTGGTGGTAATGGATTTCTATAAACAAAAAACCACTTAGTCAACATAAGAGACTGCTTTTATCACTTCAGTAATATCTGGATCTCGAAAGTTTGTGAATCGGCTACTAAAATAATTACAGATGCTGCTGTATACTTTAAAAGTGAAATAACTTAAGTAAGCCGTAGATCTTGTGAATAAGACATGGAAGCATATTTGTAGCCTGTGTTTGAAATTTAAATGAAGAACCTGAATTACAGTACCTACCCTTAATGTATAGATTAAAAGACACTTAGTCTTCATGTTAATTACAGCTCTAAAATAGAAAATTCTAATTATTTGTCATAAATTGTAAACATGAAATGCTTTTCTAAGCCTTCTTTTAAATCAAATTATTAGAGGAAGAAACTCACCCAGTGGATCTGAGTTCACTGTCAAGCAAATTATTACCTGGCTTCACTACACTGGGCTTCAAAGATGAACGAAGAAATAAAGGTAAATACCAAAGACCATGTTTTAACTTTGTGTTTATTAAATGTTTGAGCAATTACTTGATATAAAATAATTTCAGTTTATACCTGTCTCAATATGAAAGTTCGCTTGGTTATTTTTATAATTTATAATAATTCCATTAACAGCAGAATGCAGTTTTTATTAAATTGAATTTTTTGCTTATTAAAGGTAACTTAATTAGCAATATATGGATTAATATTTTAGCTTAGTGCTATAGCCACACTAGAAGATTTCCAATAATGGTAGTCCATTTCCTCTGGGGGAAATAATTTTTCCAGAGTAATTGCACTTACAGTTAAGAAACAACTTCCAGTCATTTGCATTTTTGCATCACATGACAAGGATTTGCAGACTGTGGATTTTTTTCCCCTGGTATTATTGATAGGTTTTAATAATTTCTAATCTGCTCTCCAGAAACTGACTGGCAACCAGCAGTAAAGTGGATGCACACAAAATATAGAAATACAAAAGAGTGTGTGGCCATGAATCTTTTTCTTCTCAGAGTGGGGTGGATAACATAGGTCTTGATTTTTCCAGTAATAAATGTATGCTTGTTTATATGATTAAAATAGTTGTGTTGATTCTGGAGTCTGGAAGTGTCCTTGAGATACTGCTCTTGCTTTCAGTTGGAGAAAAAAATACATGGCACTTTTCTCTATCTGTTTCAGAAAACACAATCTTTTTTTTTCTCCCCCCAGGTGATCTTTTACACTTGTGCTAATCATTTGTTGTGTCTTTCTTTTACCTGTGTAGTAACCTTTCTTACCAGTGCCAATACAGCACCTTCCTTGCAAAACAACTCTATATTTCATGATTTGAAACCAGATGAGATGGAGCTCCTGTACTCAGCATATGGTGATGAAACTGGGATCCAGTGTGCCCTAAGGTAAGTGCCTCCTTTTTAGGAAGTCTAACTTCTCATAGCAATTTTTTGCAAAGCAATTTAAACTAAATCTCAACTAAGAGCCTCTAAATCCTGATTTTTTTTCTAAAACTTATTTTTAAAGTAAATCACTATAAAATTTGAAGCTAGCTTTCATCCTTCTTGGATGAAAGATCCGTCTTTTATCACTTGGTTTTTTGTTTGTTTGCTTTTGGGTTTTTGGGAGTGGGGAATGTTTTGGGGGGGTTTTTCCATTTGTCCTTTTAAGCTATTTTATTGCAAGGTTGTAATGGATCTTGTTATTAGGGTCTTCAACCACAGTATATTATAGGTTGCCACAGATTTAATGTTTTGCTTTAAACCCAGCAGAAAATAAATTTAAAAAGGCAAGTAATACATTTCAGTGGCTTTAAAACAATGATTTTTTTCAAGAGATTTTGAAAGAGTTAACGCTACTTGAAAAGCAAAATGCCACTTATCATTAAATTGTTGTTTGTGGAGGGAAAGAAATAATCACAAGCTTTTTATCCCTTGTGTTTTGTTTTTTAACCCACTAACCTACCATCAATGATAGTTCATGTCAAAATTTGCTGATACTTGTGAAAAACAAGTTGCAGGTACACTTTACAATTAAAATAAAGGAAAATTAAGGCCTTATGTCTTGAAGGCCTTAATTGCTTTTCTGAAGAAGCATAAAAGAATTAAAGAATGAAGAAAATGAAGGTGTAATGCAGTGTATTTGGGGAAAACCATATTTTAAATAGAAGTAGTTTTTATGAAAGTAAACGTTTTATGTAATGCTTATCTCCATTCCTGCTAGCTTACAAGAATTTGTGAAGGATGCTGGAAGTTACAGTAAGAAAATAGTTGATGATCTTCTGGACCAGATCACTAGTGGCGACCATTCCAAAACTATTTATCAGCTTAAGCAGGTGTGTCCTGGGTGCACTGAAATGTCACAAATTCATCAGAATAAGAATGAACCTATTGGCTTTCTAATATTGTGTGAGATGCTTTGTTTTCCACTGTCAGTTTAAGCAGTGCAAGCTTAGCTGTTCAAGCAATCATGAACCAAATTAGAGACTGAATTAATCAACGGAGGAGGAATCCTTTGCAGTGACTAGGTCAGTTCTCCAACGTGGTTTGCTATGTGACTGGAGAAAGGAGGAGGCAGGGGATGCAACACAGCGGGACCAACCAACTGGATGGTGTTTGGGCAGCCTCGTCACTCAGTGTCGTGACTTACATACCTACTTCTGAGTTACACTGCAATGCTTTTGTTAAGGTTTTGGGTTTGTTCTTAATTGAAAAGCAAAATGCATTTCTTGTGGAAGGATTAATTATTTGGAACATGGAAGTAAAATTAAAGAACAGGTTAATTATCACTGTAGCGGGTGTCTGTTACACCCCTCAGTGCTAACTTTTACATTCATGTAGTATAGGAAAAGCTTTAAACTTACTTGCAAAAGCACTTTCCTGATGAGATTCATACTAAGATTGGAGAAAAGAGTTTTCTCAGAAATATGCATAATTCTAGTGAGACTGTTTGTTTGCATTGCATTTGCAAGACAAAATAAGCTAAAAGAAATTGCAAAATTTCTGAAGATAAATTTCATGTTATCTGCACTTTGAACACCACTCGTAGTTTGAACTAATTGTCTGCTATTTAAAATGCTGACATTCTGAAAGATTGAAGAATAAAGAAAGGGAGGCAGGGTGGGAAGATGGAAAGTACTTAGACTTCCTGGCATGGTAGAAATGAGATTATGCTAAATGTTTGCAGACTTAGAAGTGGAATAGGGTGGGTGTTGTTTGGAAATAAGGAGACAATAGAATGAAGAACACTGACGATCCTTTGGAATTTTTTGGATGTTTTTTCCCTATGGGAAAAAGACTGCACATATAACAGGAAGAAATGTAAAGGATTAGTTCAAGAAGTGAAAAACCAGTATTTTGAATACTCTCCTACATATAGGAATGTGTGCATGCAACACAGTCAACTTAGGTTTAAAATAAAATGTGCCTTTGCCTTTTACCACATTTTTTCTATGATTGTCATTCCAGGTGAGAATTTCTGAAGACCTCTCAGATGGTCAATGGCTATTTACACTTGAAAGTGCTGTTCAGTTGTGACATATGTGGATATATGCTGATTTTACACAATTAAGTGTGTTTCAGTGATCATATGCCATGGTGTTTTATCCTTGAGCATTTTGTGCTGCTGCATTTGAGTAAGAATTAGTATCTCTGAAAGTACAACCTTGAATGATTTGTGATCAGAAATTACTGAAATACTGACAAAGATACTGCATTTGAATATAAAGTTTGTGAGCAGAAGAAATAGTGTAAGGGGACTCAAAGATTAGTTAAAATGCATAATACTAAAATATTTAAGTACAGCAACTGTTACATTGTAATTGCATTACAGATATGTGAAAAAGTTAGCTGTCTCTAGCCTCCTTTTGTGCGTGAAGTTTGAATATACTTGAAAGAAAGATGTCTTTCTCATGTGTTGAATATAAGCAATTATTGGTATTCTTTCTTTCCAGAGGCGAAACATCCCAGTAAAACCACTGGATGAAGTTAAAGTAAGTTATGCTGAGACTCAGTTTGGGGTTTTTAAACTGGAAAAAGTGTTTTGGCATTTAAAGTAGAGAAAGTGATGTTCTCTGAGCTTCCAACATTCAAATTCTTTATTTTATTTAATGTGCCTCTGTTCTGTATGGTAATACAGAAAGATTGATAAGTGGAGTATATGAGAAAGAAGAGGCTTTAGGTTATTCCTAGAGAGGCTGTCCTAGTTAGTTACAAATTTTTGGCATGACTGTATGTGGTTGCCCTGGAGAAGAGCTGGTCTTCATTTTTTTGTGAAGGTTCTACTCAAACATCACAAAATGTGACAGTGTTCTGTGGTGGCCCAGGACCTCATTGTGGAAAATGAGTAAATGACACAAACATTCTCAGGGAACATGCTTAGTAAATACAAGATATGAAATGCTAAGATGTAAAGTATTTCTTTATTCTTTAGGTTCTGCCAGTTCTTATAAAAGAAGAACACAAGTTGCGTAATACCTGTCTGGATTCTTCCAAACAGATTATGGTAAAATGGTTGGGGGGTAGGGAGGGAAACAACAGGGAAAAAACCATAAAACAAACAAAAAAGTAGTATTGAGACATTATTTTGTTTCAGTGCACGGTCTGAGGTAGAATATTAAAATTACAGTATCTAGAATAAGGTTTCAGTACTGAAAATTAATTCTCTGATAGTCTGGTTTTGTTTGTGGCTTTATTGTTCCGTATCCTCCAGCTTATTTCAGCATGCGTAACTAAGTCTCAGAAGCAGAAAGGTCACATAGGAATCCAAAAAAGATACTTGATCTGCTGATTGATATTTGAGGTTCAGCCTGCTGTAAAATTGGAAAAAACGCCATTAATATTAATTAGTTTTACCACATCCATTGAAAATGTCTATTAGAAAGTATGGGTAAATAATGCATAACTTATGCTTTTACAGCTACTAATCAAATCTTTCCTTAAGTGGTACAGGTTTTATCTTGCAAATTATTTGTGACAACAGAAGATACGCACTGCGTTCCACCGCAGTTCACATAAAAATTGTATGGATCACATTATAACAACTAAAAAAATTCATAGTTTTATAAATATTACTTATGTGTTGTGGAAAGGTGTGGACTTCTCTAGAAAGTGACTGGTTAAATTATTTCATGAAAGTGCTAGGTTTCATTTTCATATTTCTAAAAGATAATACCTGGTTGTGTGTTTACCTGAGTGTCTCATTTCTCCTGCTGGAGCAGGCACCCTCAGAGATTTCTCTGTTTTGAAGCTTAGTGACTCTGATTTCTTTCTTTGTGCCATTACTTTAGCAATATTGCAATGGGTGGAAAGAAAGGGAGTTGTGCAGTGCAGGCTGTATTTCATTATTCAAATAGATAGAAAAATTACTAGAGAGGCCAGCTCCAGCTGATACTGTGAAGAGGGAGGCCCACTGTACTAAAAATTTCCAATGTTCACATATGGAGAAGATGAGGGACACTGATAATATTGCCAGCTGCCAGGGTTCTACCATGAGACATGGACGACTTGAATGTGTAATTGAGTTTCAGCAGTCCTGGATCATGAGATAAAAGACTTGGACTACTGTGCACATCCCTGGCCATTCATGTGACTGGTCTGTCCAGGAACCTTTTTGAGCTGTCTCTGAATTTCAAGAATGTCTCTGAATTTTATAACCAAGATGGTTATAGATGCTCCAGTCTCAGGTGTTGAGATACACACTTCAGAGAGAATGGATTTGTGCCTTAAAGATTGGAGAGTTACTATGACAGCTTGTCACTTTTGCTAGTCTTTCTGTTTCTTGTATTTTCATAGGTTGGAGAATCTGCTGGAGACAGTAACACTTCTGATTTGGACTTTCTCTCCATGAAGCCGTATTCAGATGTATCTCTTGATATTTCTATGTTAAGTTCGTTAGGTAAGTGACTAAGTATACAAGACATTAGTTATGGTTTAGTTGTACCATTTAGACAAAATGACAGCTGCATTTGCTAAGACTAAAAAAAGTGTTTGAAAAGTAGTAATAAGTCTACATTTGACACAGGTAAAAGTCTAGGACTGATAAATGAAACCTTTCTGTGTTTTTCCTTTGAGGCATCCATGTACCCAAGCTAACTTTTCCTGTACAACTGAAGAAAACAAAGTATTTGTACTTCACTATTTTGATAGCTTTGTTTGTATTTCATGTGTTCATAGTAACATAAATTTTAAGAATCAGTGTGAAGCTTTCATTCAGAAATGATATTGCTTCATATGATGTCTTTTAAAATAACTTGGAAATTAGGTAAGTACATGAAACTCGATCATATTGCCACTCGGAATATCCCAAAACAAAAATCAGAAGAAACTTCTGGTGTTGGATAGACTTTATCTTCAGTTGTGGAAAAGAATTTGGATGCTGTTTCAAATACATGCCTTTGATAGTTGTCCTTTAAATACCACAAGAAGTACTGTTGCCGCTTCTGCACGCAGCTGAGCTGGTCAAATGTCTTTAAAAATGTCATATAAGCAAACAATTTGCTTATGTTTTAAGGTACTTTTAATTCAGAATGTGAAAGAGGCCAAACTATCTTATTATAAAACACAACCAAACTAGTAGAAGACTTAAAGGGAAAAAAGATTTCTACAAATTTCTCACATAGGTGCAGTTTGAAAAGTAATTGTAAGCTCTGATTATGTTGTCTCGCTCTAATTTTATTGCAGAAAAAAATGGATAAATATTCACTTTATACATAATGTTTAGACATATCAGTCTTACTATAAATTTCATGCACCACTGAAAGCTGATTATATTTTCTTCTTTGACCTTTCTGTAAATAATCAGACTTCTAGATTAGTTGACTTCCAGAGAGAGTTTATGGCATTACTTTTTTATCATAATTCTTGGGAAATTAACATTTAAGAAAGAGAAGGGAAAGAATTCATCTTCCTCGTTAAAGCTGAGGGAATTTTTTTTTAGGTCTTGAATGAAAGAATAGCATATATTGGCACATACATCCAGTTCTTTCCAATTTCACAGTTTCATTTGGCTTAATACAAAATCAGTGTAGCTGGAGAAGGTACTGTTCTTAGAACCTTCTGTAATGGGGATTTCTTTGCCTCCATAGATTTCATGTTCTGTTTTAACTGTATTTTGAGTTAGACCCCTAAGTGATCTTTTTGCTGACTCTCTTTTGCCACAAACTAAATGCGTTATTTACTGTGAGGACAGTGAGACACTGGCACAGGTTGCCCAGAGAAGCTGTGGATTCCCCATCCTGGGAAGTGTTCAAGGCCAGGTTGGATGGGGCTTTGAGCAACCTGGTCTAGTGAAAGGTGTCCCTGCCCGTGGCAGGGGGTTGGAACAAGATGGCTTTTAAAGTCCCTTCCAACCCAGGCCAGTCTGTCCATGTCTGGTGTTTAACAGATAAGGAAGACAAATTAAGCTCTTACAGCTGTGTAAATACTGGGAGTCAGTTCAGTTTCAGCCATTTCTGCATGGCACTTTCCTTCATCTTCCAGTGCTGCACAGATCTGCTGCTGTTGCTTTTTAGAAATGAGAGGGAAAATGCAAGATTGAGGTAATTTGTGTAATAGACAAACCTTGTGTTAATTAAGTTTAGAACTTTTTTGTAGTGACTTGGTAATTCAGGGGTCAATGTACATGTGCTAATTATGGGTTTTGGTTGGTGGCTCTTAGGAAAAGTGAAGAAGGAGCTTGATCATGATGATAACCATCTACATCTGGATGAAACAACTAAGCTGCTTCAGGACCTTCATGAAGCTCAGGCTGACAGAGTGGGATCCCGGCCATCGTCCAATTTGAGTTCCCTCTCCAATACCTCTGAAAGAGACCAACATCATCTTGGTAAAGTTAACTGTGTCACAGAAGTTGCAGTACTTGTGCTCTATTTGAAATTGATTTAAACTTATATTGTAATTTACATAAATCTTTGTGGGAAACTACTCTGATAAAAATGTGCTGACTGATCATGTTTTAATTTTAAATATGTGTGGCAAAGATAACTAACACAACATACTTTTGACCTCCAGAACTAAGACCACTAATTGTAGTTTCCTATTTTTTGATTCGGTGTGATTGAAGTAACGGTCAAGTAAATTGATACTCACTGGCAATTCCCTATAAGCACTTGCAGTTGATGCCCTTAGGTACACTAAGGAGTATATAATGATTATTTTACTTCAGAGTAGTTGTATGCAGCAAGTAATGATTGGGATTCTACAAGAGCATTTCACTGTCAACTGTAAAATTCAGTGACAAGACAGGATGATAGTATAACATACTGCTTAACAATTTGGTGCCATTTCTGAGAAGGTAGAAGATATTGGAGGGATGATACTCTGTTGCATTTTGTATAATTTTTCAACTCAGAGTGATAGCATAATGATTACTTTTCCAAAAATTATCTAAATTAATAAGAATCTTGTGATTTCTTTTTCATAATCTCCTGTTTAAATATAATTTAAATGTCTGTCTTGCTTTAGAAGTCTAAAAAGAGCATCTGAAATAACCATGCTGTTTATATGTATAGAAGTCTCAAATTTTTTTCTGTGCTTTTAAAGGTTTTGATTTTTTTTCCCCATGTTCAACAGGAAGCCCCTCTCATCTGAGTGTTGGAGAACAGCAAGACATGGTTCATGATCCCTATGAATTTCTTCAGTCTCCAGAAACCTCAAATGCTACAAGTAACTAATCTGACACGTGCTATATTTATTTTGTATTTTATTTCTATTATGTTTTTATAAAGTTTTTGTCCATGACAGAAACTGCATTTTTGTCCTCTTTTCTATGAGGATTGCTGTATAATATTATCATGTATACAGGATTAAGCAAGCAAACATATAAAAAACCCCAACCCCAAACTAATTAGTGCATCATGTTGTTAGCAGTGTACCAAGAACTGCTTTCAATTTGTTTTTTAAGGGAGAGTGTGTGAATCTTGACTGAAAACCAGCAAATAATGTGTTAGAAAAATTTGTCTTTTATAGACACTGAAAAGTGATTAATTTTCCCAGAATCATGGCATCAGTCATAAAATGTTTGCAATACAATTAGATAACTAGTTCTGTTCAGGTCTTAACCTGAACATCTCCAAGGAGGAACAAAGAACTGCATGAATTGGGATCATTACTGTTTTCCATCTCCTAATGCTAATAATCTGTAGAAATTGTTTTTAAACATTTCACCATCTTTTTAAATCTTTTTTTAATCACTGTAAAGAGCACTTAATTTAAGAGCAACAACAATAAAATGCTCATTTACCAGACTTCTACCCTGGATTTGAAAAAGATGAATGTTTTTGTGATCCCCTGTATCTTGAAACACAAAAAAAAGATAATACTTGTATTTTGTAATATGATGTGTATATCTCATAGGATGGAAAAATTATTGGATAAGGTGTGCTTTTCAATAATTTCAAAATAAAACTTTTATAATACATCAATACTGAAACTGAGGGGTTTTGTACTATTATGTGCAAGCAGACAAATGTTACGAATTTACATTATTTTGTAAATATTAATAAAAATAGAAAAGCAGTTTTCATGTATAACAAATATGTTATTCTTGCCACGGGAAAGTTTGCTTCCTTTACTAAGTCTGAAATACTGAAGAGTTTTGGGTTGAATTCATGTGCTGCTTCAAAAGATTAATTTTATCATGCCACATGTAGCTATAAACAAAAAAAACCTGTCAGTTTTTAGGAACCATCAAAGAAGTCAATCAGATAACTGATAGTAAAGTCTTGATAAAGTCTAAATAGGATGATTGTTTCATTCCAAGCAGGAGTGCTGAAGAAAGCACATGGCAGGCTTTTCTGTCTGGGAGTTGTTAGGAATGTGTGTGGCAGTGTGCTTGGGGTCCTTTGTGCTCCTGCATTCTGACTCATCATGACCGTGGGTTCTTGGATGTGACATGGATGATCTGCTACACTGTGACAGTGTTGTTGGAGTTTGCATGGACACACAGCCTTGTGTCGGTCTGCAGCTTCCCAAAACAATTTCAGTTGAAAAGTGTCTTTAAAACTAATGTGGTTTTGATCTCTAGTAAGCCTGATTTCTCATACAGTAAATACAAATTGATTTCTGTAATAGACTTCAAATTATAGTTATAGTTGCTGAGGAAGTCTTTATTGAAACACTTGCTGTTGAATTGCCTGCCTTAGCTCTTGAATAAAATTCCACAGCAGAATGTTTAAAATACCCCTCTAGAGGAATGTGCTGGTTTGTTTTGGTTTTTGTTTGAATTGCAGTGTTTACTACTGAAAACTGAAATAACATGCAGTATCTTATTTTATACCTTCACCCAGAACACACTCAAACTCTGTGAAATTCTGTAGACAGGTCTTTATGGGCTCCATGAGCTGGTTGTACAAAAGGCTGGATGTTGTTTGCATCATGACTGTACCAGAGAGCACTTTGTGCCTAAGGAAGGTTTGCTTATTTGTTCGGCCTATCTGGCCCTTAAGCAATGTTTGTTATGCACAGCAATCTCCAGCTGCTGTTCCATGGGTGCTGGACAATCCTTTCAAAAGGCCTACTGCCTGCATTCCCCAGGAAAAAAAATGCTTTTAGGGCAAAACTTCCCAGAAGCAAATATGAATGGTTTTGCTGTGGTGCCTTGTCATAAGTGGCAGACACTGACTTGTAGCGTGTTTGCTGAATGCGCTGATACACATGATTGGGCTCACTAAATGCCACAAGAAAAGCTTTCATGTTTCTTTGAGAAATCTCATTTTCCTGTATTTTATAGAAAGATTGGACTCTTGAATTTGCAGCCTCTGGTTAAAAAAAACACTAAAATTTTAAAGTAATTGGTTGAAGTAACTTCTTTCACTCGTTTGTCACACTGCATTTTTACTGATTCTCAAGCTGAAAGAGAATCTCCTGCTCCTCTTGCTTGTCGGTGTATGTGCCTGTGCTTGTACCAGTTGCACCAGTTGCTGTTGTGTTTTCCAAACGATTCTGGTTTATTTAAAAAAAAGCCTTAAGAAGAAATTTGCCAGTCCTTTTCTTACTTATTTGAAGGGTAAAAAATTCCCTAAGCCGTGTCTTATTTGCTCTTGTCTATGCAGGTGGCAAATTCATATACATAGAAAAGCTTTGAACTAACCAGTAAAGGCCCGTAATCTTATAGTCCTATTTAAATATTAAGAATTTGAAAAACTTCATTTAGTTCTGTGAGTTTATTTAACATATATAATTATTTATTTAATCCAAGATAAACACCACTCCTTTCTAGTGTATCTTCCTGTTTGGCTCATTTGAAAGAGGACTCTGTGTCGACAGCACCCCATTAAAATCTGTAATACATGGTATGTAACATCTAGCTAGGTGGCACCATATGTCAACAAACTTTATGTGAGTTCCCATCAGTGGGAATATTTCTGATGCTGCCATTGAAATAGAGGGGAATTTCCCAAGGTGTTTTGTAAAATCAACCCAGGGTTTCTATAAAAAATTGAGAAAATTAAATGCTGTATGAGAAAGTGTATTGCACTAAGGATGTAAGCAATGGTAAAAGAAATCTTAGATCTGTTCTTCTGCAGGGTAGAAATATATCAATGAAAATGTAAAATGGTCTAAATAACTGTGATTATTCTCTTTTGTATGTCTTATAATCAATCTCATGTTTTAGCACAGTCATCTTCAGTGGCAGCAAAGGGAATGTTGAGACTGTATTGCACACATTGCAAACATCTTTGTAAACAAAGATTCAGCATGGAGCAACTTTATTCCACTGTCTTGAGATTCACAAGTACAGGGACAGAATTTACCTGAAAATACTAGGAAAAAAAGTAATAGTAAAAAATCTAATGTTCCTCCCTTGCTCTTTATTAAAAAAAAAATTAAAAATGTCTTTCTGCTTTTTCTTTTTTAAGTCATGTAGTTCCTTTGCTTTCTGGCAGATGTGTTGCTATGATGAGAGATTTATGCAGGTGAGACCTGAACAGCTGACCAGCAGAAATAACCTGATTTCTCCACTCCTATATTGCAGAGTGAAGGGCTGGTCCTTACCACGCCACTCATTTTTGTTTGTTGCTTTGCTGTTGTTTATCTGCCTGGCCACAGGATTTGGAGTCTGCACACCATATGGATGGAAACATGCTGCTTTTTCTGGTTTGGTTTTTTTCTACCCTTCTACCATCCTCCTTGGAATATGTTTTATTATAGATGCTGATCTGTGTGCTAATAAGGGGAGGGCAGAAGCAGCCCATCCACCTCACAAGGAGGGCCTGGGCATCTCCAAGGGATGGCATTTATTCCTAGTGCATTTAAACCCTCACTTGACTGTTGCAGAACTCAGTTGATGTAGATTAGTTGGGTTTGTGTTGCAGGAGGGGAGGGTATGTGTGTATGTAATTGTAAAAGTGATTTGTGTGTTTAAAGATCCTTTAACTAAGTGGTGGCTGCAAGTAAAGGGGCAGGGGGTGGGAGAATGAGAAGAGCCACAAATGTTTGGAAGCCAGGGGGCAATGCTTTGCAGTTGAATGATTTTTCCCAGACTGATCAGAAATTACTATAAATCTTAGAAAGTAAGACTGGATCCTATTTTTGCAAGGAAAGACCCCTCAGAAGCAGCCCTGTGAAAAGCAGAATGCCCAGCTCTCCATTTGCTTATGGGGCACTCAGTCCGTCGTTGCAGGATTAAAACTTGGTGAATCTGTAGTGGAATTATGAACTAATGCTAACTTTATTTTCAGAAGGGTCAATTTGGATAACATGAAATACCTTGTTTTATGTTAGGTTTGCTTCTTTGGCAATTCATCACATTACAGAGCACAGTCTGAAGTTCTGCATAATGTTCAAATAAGACTCTTTTCATTTTACATGGGAGAGGGGAAACGGTTTAACAGCATAATGAGAAAGAAAACACTGATAGGCAGTATTTCATTCACTTTTTTATGTACAAAACACAGATTGTTGCTAGGAAATGGTAGGGTGTCAGTGGAGCACTCATGACAGCACTGTAATTCTTGTTGAAACAGAGGTTGAGCAGTCAGCACAGCTGTAGGTCTAATGCTAAAGGTTTTTGGCAGTGTGTTTAAGAAAACAGTCTTAATTGTGTCCCTGCTTTTGCTTCTTTTGAACATACACTGGAAAAAACAGGTTGCTGATGATTAACGTGCCTTTATAGATGAGTAACAGCCTTGCTGAAGCTCTGATGTGCCTGCAGTCCTGTTTTTTCAATCACTTGCATCCTCTGTATTATCAGCTGAGGAGTTGCGTTGTGTCCCATAGCCATTTACAATGCTGGAGAGACCCAGGGAAGGAAGACAGAGACCTGTAAATCCAGCAGCATGCTGCATTTCTTGCTCAGGAATCCCTGGAAGAGATGACAGATGAGGTTATCCCATTCAGACATCTTCCCATGTATCTCTTTCTCTGGAGGAGATAGGTCTAAGGTAGGAAGACGTGAAGAATCCTACCAACTGTTGTGGAGCCTCCTTTTGATGCTATTTTCAAAATATAATTGGTCTATACCAGCTGTGGAATGTAGTAAGAGGTTTTGATTCTAACACTGACAAAAGTATAAAAGAAAAGCCAAAACAGCCATTTCTCACCTATTTGCCAAAGTGTTTCTATGTTCTAGCTGATAGAGGATTTAAATACAAGAAATACTGAGACTTTTTTCCTTAAATTTCTGTCTCTTTTCGCAAATATTTGAAGATGCAAAATCCTAAAACTTTTGTATCTCTGCACTGGTCCTTTCTGAATCAGGTTTTTTTTTTCTCCAGCTTAGCTGTGGTTCTGTTTCTGATGAATAATTACTTTGCCTAGACATCATAGGAAATAATTGCATTTGGGCACACAATGAGACTTCCTGGACTGGTGAAGAAAACACACCTTCCCATTGTCCTCGTGTTGTGTCAGTGAGCAGTCATTCTCTTCAAAATATTGGTAATTGCTGTCATGGTAACAAAACAAAAACATGGTGTGGCAACTATTTTCAGCTTTGCACATGTGATATCTCTCCTGGCTGTAAAACACTTCAGTTTTTAACCAGGACAGGAGGTGTCGTCTAGTTTAAGCCTGGCATGGATAATTTTTTTCTGAACAACAGTCTAGGTGTTTGTGGGAGTTTGTAGTGTTTTGTTTTGTTGGGTGTTTTCAGGCAGATGGGCAGCAGGTTTAAAGGTAGGAGGGGAATGACAGGACAACCATTGCAGAGTGATCAGCTTATTTCTAGTAGCTATTTGCACTACTCATGAACATCACCTCTGCAGCTGGGATGGGGTTGGCACTGGAATTCTGGGGGCCCTGGCAATACCAGCCCTTGAGTTCTTTAGCACAAGATAAACCAAGCAAAAACGACCACAGGAGCTTCACAGGAAGTTGTGGTCATGTTGCAACTTGTAGGAAAAAAAGGTTCCTCAGATGGCTGTAGCAAAACAGCCAAGAAAACAGTGGGAAGGAAGGTGAGATAAGCTGACAGGGAGGGAACACTTTTGGAGGAATGGGGGCGAATTATGAGCCAAGTGTGCACAGCTTTCATGTGTGACCTTTTTCTTGGGCTTTTGCAGTAACAATTTATTGCAAAAATTTAATGCATTTCATGCATCTTTTCTTTTTTTTTCTCTGCCTTCTTTGCTAACAATGACTTGTCAAAATTGTAAAGAGCACCCAGAAACATCCAACCCTAAGGAAGGCACTTCATCTACTTCTGAATAGTAGGGAGCATTTAACAGTAAATTATTGTCTTAGGATGTAATTCTATTGAGTTGGGGAAGAAAATGGAGCTTGAGGGATTTTTTTAGAGTGTAGATTTACTTCCTGTTCTGAAGAAGGCATGCTGACCTTGCCACATTTGGGTTTGATTCCAGGGAGGAAGATTCAAAAAGATAAAGAAAGAAGATTGTAACAGAGGATTAATTAGTTCCTAATACTAATGATTAGATTTTCAATTCACACAGTTCTGTGGCATGTCACAGGCTACCTAAAATTTGAGAAAGGGTGGAGAGTCATATTTAGCTTTCAGTCAGTACGTATAAAACTCTGAAAAAAATATATTCTCCCTTCTTAATATTGAAAATCCACTCTTGCCAGTGAGAGGGAAAGGTGCAAAATGAACATAGGTCTAACTTGCACAAGAGGAAAATAAGCCATAATGGATAATTTTATTCATTTTCTATTACTATAGTGAAGCTCTTACCAATTAAAAAAAAAATTTAAGTCATTTGATACAAAACTGTTAGAAGAGGCACATACTTGATCACAGTGTTCTCCTTTGAGCAATTCTGTCATTAATACACTTGATGCCTTCTTAACTTGTTTTAACACATCACTGGTCTTCCAGTCATCACCTTATTTTCTCACCCTGTTGCTGCTACAACTGACCCAGCAAAAATGTGCTAAGAAAAACCTGAATGATTCTGCTCCAGTCTTTCACAGAAATAAACATGAGTATGTCATCAAGAATCAACACTTTTATCTCTGCAAAGACAGTGTATAAATTATTAGATTAAGGAAACAAGTTCCAGGTTTTAGGGATATTCTGATTTTTTTTTTTTTGATGACTTGGCCATATTAACAAAACTTTATAATTGTTCTAATCATTCATACATGTACTGTCATTACATGTACAAAATGCCATAGCTTTTATGAAGGCAATCTTTTACTACAACTTGTAAACTCACAAGAAGAGAGAAGATACTCTGCTCTTAAATGTTTAGAAGTGCTTTTCTAAAAATAATTTTGCTGCTTCAAGGTACGGAATTGATTATAGCTCTGCTTCTATTTTATGAATCTCTACAAATTTTTTTTTAGAAGTCTGTCACACTCTTGTGTATAGATTAAGGCCATTGCAGTATCAATAGCTGCATTGAAACTTAGTCAAATTTAGCCATGTTTTTATCATACTTGTTAAACTAAGGCCAAACTCACAAGTGTTACCTGTATTGAGTATATATTTCACCTTCCTTCAGTTACTGCACTGTATCTTTGCTAACTTCCTCCCCTGATGTAGACAGTGTTAGAAGGATTTAGTGAGGCAGTGCCTGCTGCTTGCCAAGGCAGTAAGGAGAACAGATCAATAAATATTGATTGAAAGGTAGGTGAGGAGCTGAAGGAGGAAGAGTCCATGACTGCAAGATTGATAATAAAGTGCACAGTAAGCAAGTCGTTCTGAGATCACAGAATCAATCAGGTTGGAGACCTCTGAGATCATTGAGTCCAGCCTTCGACTGATCACCACCTTGTCAACCAGACCCTGCCACTGAGCGCCATGTCCAGCTGTTTCTCGAGCACCTACAGGGATGGTGACTCCACCACCTCCCTGGTCAGCCCATTCCAACATTTAACAGCCCTTTCCATGAAGAAATTCCTCTTGATGTCCAACCTGCACCTCCCCTGGGGCAGCTTGAGGCCATTTCCTTTTGTCCTGTTGCTGGCTGCCTGGGAAGAGAGGCCGACTCGCACCTTGCTACAACCTCATTTCAGGTAGTTGTGGGAGATTTGTATATTATACCAAATTACAATATGGTAAAGGTGGGTTGGGCGCTTTTTTCCCCTCGTTCATTTTCAGGCAGCCAAAAGCAAGGCACTTGCAATCCAAGTGCTTGTAGTAAGGGTATTTCAGACTTTGATGACCACAGTAAGTGACCAAGTAACTGTGTGGAAGCCAGAAATTACTGATGCATGTTTTACAGTCAGTGAGAGATGCTTTCTCTCTTTGCAGTGGTTTTCTGGATAATATCTCACTTCTTGGCAGAGTTATACACATTCACTGCAAATCAAACAACACCATCAACTTTTTTCAATAGTTTATAAAGAAATCAGCTTTGAAATTTTCACTTCCTTTCAACATAAACTTCAGGAATTTCCAGCTCTTACTGTGCTTCCAGTTTGTTTCTGGTCTATCTGTAAGTATCTTTACGTTAGGTACCAACAGCTTTGATTTGTTTTAGAATTATGTTAACTCATCATTAGGATTTGGAGTTAATTGTTCTGAAAAGCAGGGACTACAGAACTGACTTGGAAGCACAAGAAAAGTGATCTGATGGAATTGCTTCTCTTAACTAAGTTTTTAATTCAAAACCTTGTCTTTTCTCTGTCCTCCTAGTCCTGCAAGTGGGGATAGGCTTTGTATTTCTATCTAGCATGGGTTCACATTTACCCTGCTAAGCAGAACTCAGTACCTTGTGGAAACACATGGACAGCAAAAACTGCTGGGTTTGCACTCTGGGACTCACAGTCATCCTACCCCACTTCTGAACAGTGTGGTTTAATTACAATGGTATGAAATATATTGATTAGGCATATGTTGGGATGTACCTCCTTCACTCACTCAGCGTTTTTCTTGCACTATACAAATACTTGTTCTAATTTTCTGGAACATATATGGAAATATTTTTAAAATAATAATAGTAATAATAATAACACTCCTTGACCCATGCAAACCTTTAGGTATAATTTTTTTACATGGCTTTCAATCTTGCCTTTAGCAGAAAAAATATGACATTTGAACTTCAAAGGTTAGGTTAGCTGAGTGTTGAATGGATGTAGTATAACAAAGCTAAAACTGACTGCTTGTAACTTCATGTATATATTTAGTTTATATACAGAAAACTGGAAACTTTTCTGTATTCTATGCTGTTAGTATGCATGATATTGGATCTAAAAATCGCTGCATACAGGGCTGTCGTAGTTTGACGCTGGTTTAAAAGCCAAACACACAAAATCGAATTATAGGCATAAGGGGAATATAGATTTATTGAGAAAACGTAAAGAAACTTCGGGGCAAAACAAGGTCCACACTTAAACAGTTGCAATATACGGGAAAGTTTATTACTAACAGAATGAAAATTGAGAAAAAAAAATTGTAAGAAATCAAAGCAAACCTTTAAACACCTTTCTTTGCCAATGCCTCCTTCTTTACTGCAACCCTTTCACAAGTGAAAACAAAACAAAAACATGGGATTTTTGGTCAGAGTTGCACTTTTTTAAAGAGTCTTTTTATGCTTAAGGAAAAGAGGTTCTTCTACTGTGCCGTAGAATTTTCACAAACCAACAGTTCAGTCCGCCCGGAGAAACACCTGTTGAAGTGAAAAATGTATCTCTCCCATGAATCTTTTGCAGTCTTGCCACACTGCCAAGTCGTGGGCCACAGAAAAAAAAATGGGGTTTTAGTCTTTTAAGGATGAGTTATCTCAGCCTGAAAGCAAAGGTTCTCTGCTTCAAATCTCTAACAGCTTCTCACAACTTCTATATGGCCTGGCGTGGGCCTTTCTTTAAAGTCACAGGCTGCACAAGAATTTCCCATCCCCCCAAGTTTTTTCAAATGGATTAAAGTTCTTTCTATGGCTTTGCAAGAAGCATTTCTAAGCTCCGCGCCAAAAGCGCGACTGCCCTCTTTTCCCGTCGCCATCGAGCTGCCTTCCCACGCGGTCTCGCCCTTCCCCTCTGTTCCTGACCTTGGGGTCGCCATGTTCAGCTTCGTCCCCTGTGACTTTACTGTCTCTTCCTTCCTCGCTGACTGGAAAGAAGGGGTGTCCTTGTCGGCTGCGGCGTGTGGTGTTTCTTCGGTTTTGGCGAGAGCTGTGCTGGATGCAGGAATGCCCCGCTGGCCCCCCCGGATCCGTGCGAGGTCTCGGTGGCTTCAGCTCATCTCGGCCACGCGGTCTCGGTCACACCCTGCCTGCGGAGCCGGGACAGCTCTCCCTGAGCGGGGAGAGCCGGCCCTGCACCGGCACCGTGCCCAGGGGGCGAGGCGGGGCTTGGTCCGGGCCTGGGCCCTTCGCCTCCAGCCACCCCTTGGCCCTTGAAGCAAGAAACGAAAAGAAATTGCTTGTGCTTCCTTCCCTGTAAATCTGCGATTGTAGAGGTGTTCCCAGCCCTCTCATTGGGTTAGCAACTTATCCATCAACCAAGTTTCAACCTACCACAAGGGCCCATTCTTTAAAATATTAATCTGAATGAAATATCTGTTATATCTCTCATGCAAATATTTTTTGAAGAGCCGTGTTTGTCTTTTTTTCCATTCAACTGAAGGATGCTAATCTAATACAGAAAAAAATATAATATTCTGTCAAATGTCCCCAGGTGAGATTTGTATGACTGCCAAAACAGCTGAAAATGGTATCTTATGTATAAAATAAATGTATTTATGTATAAAATAAATGTACATAAATAATATGTATAAAAATAATGATCTTTTTTCTGTAACAACATGGGGGACAAAATCTTGATCACAGTGAAGATGATTTGACTTAAGTGGAGGCAAAAGTTGCTGCAGGTATCTAGAATGGTCTTTTCTGTTGTGTCTATTGCCAAACTATGAACAGTATAAGGAAGCTGGTCAGAAAAACTTGAAAATATCTACGAGAGAGAGGAGGAAAAGACGCTGTATTAGGAACGCGTGATAAGGAAAACAGGGCAGGATATGCCTTGGTCTTCTCTTCACATTTAGTCTGAGTCATTTTTCTTGTGAATAACCAGATGGTGTTTCTCTCTCACTGCCCGTCCTCCATCTAAGGAGAGCAGCAGTTGTCTAAAGCAATAAAAATCTGTAGGTTGGCCATTATTTAAAGGATTGATGTTTGAAAAATCAAATAAAGAGTAAAACTGTGGAAAGCACTTGATACTGTTACTAAAAAAAAGTAGAAAGGAGGGAGAGAGAAGAGAAAAAAAGTAAGTATTTTGGTAAAATAACAGTGAACAGTCACCCTTTTCTGCCATGCTGTGCAAAAGCAGAGCTGAAATTATTTTATTGGAATTTGCATTTTGACACTTGCAAGTGAAATGGTAATTCCTCAAATTTGTTTGAGATCATGAGGATAATTATATTTCCTTAGACATGTTTGGACCTCTACTCTTTGGGTGTGTGCCTTTTGCTGCATAATGTACAGTTAGCCAAACTGAGTGGGTATACCACAGAGCGTAGAGAAAGCTGGTTCCAGGTTTCTAGGTCACCTGTTTGTTTGTCAGTTTGGTTAATCCAGGTAAATGGCCCCAAAATTAAATATCCGCACCCTTAACTGGGAATACGTACAGTTGCATTTTGAAATATCTGGACAACAAACACTACACTCTGTTTATCAGGCACAAACAAGCTCTACCTCTTAAAAGTAGTGGCAGATCTTCCAAATGATACTTTTCCATACCATTATATACTAAATGAAGCTCTAACAAAGGTTCTTTTGTGCTTTGAGAACAATCATTCTGAAGCTTGTAATATTTTTGAAGGTTTTTGGGTTGTTGTTCTTTTTCATTATCTTGTTCTTTTACTGCTGCCTCAGAGCCAGAATTCTGAGGGGTTTGTTCTCTTATCTTCAGGTCATTAAACTGCAGTGGGAAACCTGTCCCATTGAGCTCACACAATACGGGTTAAACTGCTTGTGATATAAGACACAGAAAATTTGTAACACTGTTCTTGATGAATGAAATTACTGAATAACTTCTGGAGAACTAACATTTCACTTCTGCTTTTAAAATGAAGTCAAAATCCTCTGTGTGATGACAATGAATGAATTAACAGTTTGTGTGTGCACAGGCTTTCTTAAGCAGTAATATGGAGCTTCTGTTTCAAATTATTTGCATCTCTAGGCCCTCTGTTTGAAGGTGCTTCCTTTGTCTTAGGGCTTGGCCAATGTTAATAAAAAATAAATATTTATACTGGCCTTTGAATTGTTCACTGACTCAAGCAATAGCTTAGCAACTGAGATAACAGAGGAGGTTATCTCTAGCATTCTGTTCTTACCGTGCTACTTTGCTGCCAGAAATGCTATGAAAGGCTCAAGAAAAAATCATCTCCTGGCCGATAGTGCACAGGGACTAGAATATTTTTGAAGTTTACTAATAAGAAAACTGGCCTGCAGTGACTCATGGTGCTATGCAGTAGTAATTCCTGTTGTAATTCAGGATAGCCTTGTAACTTGATTTAAGAATAAAATGAATTGATGAAGTTATAACACAATGGGTGTGATGAGCACAGAAAGGCTCATTGATATTTGCACTAAATCATAAAGCTGCAGACATAATTTTCTAGCAGTCTGAGTTAGCAGATCCTCATGGACTTGCTTTAAATGAAGCCCTGCAATGTGCGTGTGTGTGTGTGCATCTTATGTCAACATATGTAAAATATATGTGTACTTCAGATAAAGAATAATGCAAATAATTCTCCATTTTAAAGTGCTTCTTTTGCTGGTCTTCTTTGTCTTTTGTGTTTTGGGGGGTTTTGTTTGTTTTTGTTTGGGTGGGTTTTTTTGGTTGTTGTTTGTTTTTTTTAAAGAAACTAGGTATGTCTATAATTTCATAGAACCATAAAATGATATACAGGGTTGGGTTGGAAGGAACCTTAAAAATAATCTAGTTCCAAACTCCCTGCCATGGGCAGGGACACCTCCCACTAGACCAGGTTACTCAGAGCCCCATCCAACCTGACCTTGAACACTGCCAGGGATGGGGCATCCACAGCTTCTCTGGGCAGCCTGTTCCGGTAACTCACCACCTCCACTACAGAATCTAATCCTGCTCTCTTTCACTTTGAAGCCATTCCCCCTGTCCCATCACTACCTGGCCTTGTAAAAACTCTCTCTCCATCTTTCTTGGAGGCTCCCTTTAGGTACTGGAAAGCCCCAATGAGGTCTCCTTGGAGCCTTCTTCAGGCTGAATGATCCCAACTCTGTCAGCCTTTCCTCGTAGGAAAGGTGCTCCATCCTTATAATCATCTTGGAGGCCTCCTCTGGATTCACCCCAACAGGTCCATGTCCTTCCTGTGCTGGCGACTCCGGAGCTGGATGTGGTGCACAAGATGGTGTTTCATGAGAGAGGAGTAGAGGTGTATTCCATTAATGATTTTTTAGTTGATGGAAAAATATAGGCATACTTTCTTTGTATGGCTTACACATTAATCAGAGAAAAACATTCTGGTTTCTAATTTAAAACTCAGGAGATATTTTCTCCTACCCTATGCCTAGGAGGTGGGTATCTTGGTATCTTGGTAAACTTGAGTTGTGTTTTGTAGAGTATTAGCTGTGAATCCTCCTTAAAATGTAAACACCACCTGCACGAACTTAAAATAGTTTTGCACTGTAACACAAGCAATATCTAGTGCACTAAAAAAACCTGTAAAAAATGTAGCAGTTGTGAAAAAAATATATGATTTTGGTTAACTGGAGATTTATTTCATTTGCGATATCCAGTTCTGAAAGATAATTTGTGACACCTCTTTTTTTTCTGAATGATATGATGGGTTGTAGTTTGCTGCTAAGGATTTGCTAGGCTAATTCTGACAGGAAGCCAGCGCAACAACGTGCTGGCAGTATAGTAAAATTACAAGTAAGGAAGAGTTTTGATTAATACTACTCTTGGAGGAAAGCTTTTTTCTTTATTCCTCTCAAGAAGTGGGTTGGCACTTCTGTAGTCAAACCGTAGCACTGGTTGACTGCTCTATCCATTTATAAAGTGGAGGAAAGGGTGGGAATAGTAACAACACCAGCTTCCTAGAGTTGGACCTGTTTACACCTGGTAGTATTTAATTACTGTCTGTTTACTTCAGATACTTCTAGAGGCCCAGCTTCTTTGTGCTTTGCACATTGCCAAGCAGCCTCACGTTACTGCCCTTGGCTGGTACTGCTGGTACTCTGACTATCTGAAAATTAACAAGGCTAGTGCAGGTTCTGAACTAGATTTCAGTTTATGCTTTGCAGCTCCGATTTAGGAACTCTATCAGTGTTCTGGTAAATATTACAATTTTTTTTCTCTTGTTGCCATGTCTAGTGTTTTCTGGCCCTACAAATTTTATCAGTTAGTGTCTCTTAAGAGTATGACTTCTACAATTAGGGTCATGGTGGCTGCAGTAAAGCAAACAGACAAATGTTCAGTCTTCTACCTGCAGACCAGAGCCCCTAAAATCATCGTTAAAAAATCAAGAAAGGCTTTTATGTCCTTCAAAGGTATTTACTCACTCTTGTAATACATGAATTGCCTATGCAAGTAATGTATTTACTACTATACTGGGACCACTCCTCACTCAAAAAATGATACTACAGTGCTTTCTATGTAAAAATGTTTCCCACCTAGAAATGCAGTCTTGTAGCCTTAAGCAGAAAGCTAAGAGAAACCAATGTGCCATTAGGGGTGTTGTATGAAATCAGGCTGAAATGTCATGTTTCTTGAAAATTTCTAATGTTCAAAGATCGAGCTAGTTCCAAATAAAAGATCAAGTGTCAACTGTACCAAAACTTCAGAAATGTCATTGTTTGCTTTCCCAGTTTCTCTCCAAGTCCTCAGGTAATTCACTCAGGTAATATTTATGTGCAGAATTGCTGTATTTTATTAAAAATTACTTACGAGATGAAACAAAAGTCCTTCAGCTCTGAGCTTTATTAAGCTAAGAACAAGCCTGCACTACAAGTAAATTTTTGTCCTTCAATTAAAATTGCTAATTTTCTGCTATAATTCAGGATACCTCTGCTCACCTTCTCCTTCAAGTAATATCACATGATATCCTTGCAGGCAAACTGACGAGGTATGGACAAAGGAAGTGGACAGCAAGATGGGCCCATGCAGAGGGCTGTGGTCAGTGACACAAAGTTCAGCTGGAGGCAGTGGTAGTGATGTGCCCTGGGGATCGATACTGGGTCCAGTCCTGTTTAATATCTCCATTAAAGATATGGATGATGGGGCAGAGTGAGAAGCTCAGCAATGTTGCAGATGAAACAAAACTCTGAGGAGTGGGTTATGTACCAGATGGATGTGCTGCAATTCAGAGGGAACTTTGCATGCAGGAGAACTGGGCAGAGGAATCTCATGAGGTCCAACAAGGGGAAATGCTAAGTCCTGCAACCCGGGGAGGAATGACCCCATGCACCAGTACATGCTGGAAGCCCACTGGCTGGAAAGCAGCTCTGCAGAGAGGGATGCTGGCATCCTTGGTGACCTACAATACACCAGTGCACAAGCCAGAAATACACCCTCACATCTAAGGTGGCCGTCCATGTTCTGGGCTGCATAAAACATCCTTGTCAGTATTGGTGAGACACATCTGGAATGCTGCGTCCAGTTCTGGTCTCCCCTAGTTCAAGTGAGATATGGACTTCCAGGAGCAATTCTAGCACAGACTGGCAAGGATGATGAGGGGATTGGAGCACCTCTCATATAAGAAGAGGTTGGGAGAGATGCAACTCTTTGGCCTGGAGAAGTCCCGTCAATGTGCGCAAATATTTGACAGGAGGGAGTTACGAAGAGGGAGCCTGATCCTTCTCACTCTACTGACAGGACAAGAGAAAATGGGCACAAATTGAAACATGTTTTATCAGTTGCTCACGTTTTATACTCCCTGTTGGGCTGAACCATGTACCCACTTCCCCCATGCTGGTCTGGCTGCCACAGGAAGACTTTTCTCTCCACTAGTAACCTCAAAGCATATATCCCAGTGACCCACTGCTACACTCATGTGTCCACACAAAGAATATCCTTCTATTGCACAATAGAAGCTCCCTTTGTGTAGAGATAAGCTTTTTTTTTTTTTACAATAATTGGAGATCATTATTTATTTACTCCCTGAGATAATTACTCTTTTAGTCATCTCCTCTGATCCTTCTTCTGTTGCCAAAGGGTTTGGGTCAGTTACAGGGGTTGAACAGTCGGTCACTGAGTAAAATGTCAGGGCTTGAAGACAGATTAGATAACTTTCATTAAGATTCAGGTGAAGTAAAATGCTTCAACCTGCAGGTATGTATCTTGAAAGCTGCAGCTGCAGACTGTCATATACTGGTTACCTTTCCTGTGTCATTTTGCTGCTTCACTACCAGATTTTATATTCTGAGCAATTTACTCTCCTCAGTAGTTTATTTCAGTTTTTTATCCTAATTTATTAACTTCTAAGATGTCTTGATAAGGTCTGAATTCTTATGGTCTTGTATATTCCAAATTGCGAAAAGGATTCTATTTGAAAATATGCAAGAAACGTATTTTAGACATGGGATACGGGGATGTTTGAAACTAACTGAGCATTGCTAGTATTTTCCCCGAAAGGACAGTTTCACTGGCTGACTATTAGATTATGTAAGTTGATACCAATTTCCATTTTATAGCAAACAGAACCAAATTAATTCAATTTGTTCAATTCCTGATCTATGAACATAAAGAAAGAAGTTTCAGTTTAGACAATACTTATTTTTTTAAGGAAGTGGGGTGTTAGTGTGGTGAGAGAGCAAGAGGAAGATATAAAAAAAATTATTTAACATGATATTTATATATGTCCCACACACTTGTATGAAGACTCAGAAGAAAGCAAGATTTTTTTTACATTTCTAAACCAAATCAGAACTAAAAAGAACTTTTTGTAGTAAAATGTTCAGTTGAGGACATGAAGAAAACAAACCATGAAACTGTAAAGGCATGACTTTTTTAACTGTAAGAATTTGTTTTCCAAATTTAACTTATTAATATTAAATGATCTTCTTTAACCTAGTTGTTACGACTTTCTCTGTGTTGTAAAGATTTAATGTCATCAGTTCAAGACTTTTTTTGTCATTAAATAATAATTTTAAAAATCTCATCATCTTGCATTTCCTTCTAGAAATCAGAGTTTTAAAGCTCTTGAGTGCTGATGGAGATCATCAGCACATTCTAATTTTGTTGATTTTGAGGTACAGGAGCATTGGAGACTCTTTAAGGCTTCCTTGCTGAACTGCTAGCTATATCTGGGGCTGGTAAAGACAAATTCTCAGGAGAATCCTCAGCTGCAGTATGGCAAAACACTAAAACTCAACACTCAAACTTGGTAGAAAAAGTCAAGATGTAAGCTAAGAATTCTATATAAATGTGTGGCTAAAATAGCGTATAAATATGTGCTTTAAAATAGAATTTTTTAATAAAAAGTGATATAGCTGACAGTATATTAGCACAGGATTCTTTTTACATTTACTAGTGTTTCATTACTCTTCATTAATTAGAAGAAGGAGAGATTTTGAAATTTCAAACTGTAAAGGAATGGAGTTTAGGGAGTTTTTATTTTAATTTTTATTTTAATCTGTTAGTTTTTATTTTTTATGGAAAGTGGGAAAAACAAGATCTTAGATTAACTGTAAACTGACCTTGCTACGTTATTTGATGTAAACAAAAATATTTACTTTTAATTTAGATGACATTAAGGTTTGATGTTGATATTTAAATAGAAATGTAAATTTAAAGCAAAGTTCAAATTTTATTAATTGATCTGGTACTCTCTTTTCTGTTAAACAGAATGAATGAAATTTCACTTTTAAAATTAAATATACTCCCTTACATCCCTTTCAATTTTCAGTTTTCCAAAGGTTTAGCTTTGATAAAACCTTAAGGCAGAGATGGGGAAAATACTGCTTTTCCTGACAGGGATGGTAGAATTTTTTGTAAGTTGTGATTTTTATAATTTCCAGAGTCTAGCACTCTGTTTTTGTAAATAAGGTTTACAGTAGGCTTGAGGAAGAAAACAACTATTTTCAACACTTGACAAAATTTATGAAGCTTAGCTTTTTTTTTTTTCAGCCATGTGCTACATGACAAGCTTACATAGCATAGGGAAATAACCAATCTGTATTTTCTTTGCTTAAACTGATGCAGCATTTTGAAATGAAACTAGTAGGAAACATGTGCATGATCTCATTGTAACTTTGTGGTCATTGCACAAAACAATAATGCAATGAATATTTTTAATAAGACTAGAAACCTTAATTGCTTTAAGATTTTTTTTCCGTTGCTATAGTGATCCTGAGAAAACTCTAATGCAACAACTGAAGCAACTTCCTGCCATGGAAGCAATCCAAAAATCAGAACAAAAGCCTCCTACAGACTGGACGTGACGTCCTGGATTGTTATCATTCAGCATACATGTCTTAGTAAATTAGCAACCTTTCCTTGTCCTAGTCCTAGAATGCTGCAGCTTCTTGTCTAGCGGGGAGAGACCAGGTAAGTGCATTCTGGGGGAAAAATGTCCAGATCTTCCATAGAAACTTCCAATTTTACAATAGATCTAGTGGGCAACTAGTTTTGACATATGTTAAAAAGGCATGAGACAATTACACTCTTCTTCAACAGTTTAATCTTAAGGAAAACTGCAGTGTACGTCTCTGAATATCTTCTTGTAATGAACATTACTACCTTATTTTCATTCCTTCTCTCTTCTGGTCTTTGGGGATACGTCCTTTTGCCTGCTGCTGAGAGAACAGCTGAGGTGAGTGGCAGAGGAATACAACATGGCAAGGAAAGGGTAAGGGAAAAGCCAGTTGTTGCCACATATCCTAGTATCCTTGTCTCCCAAACAGCAGCAGGAAAACTAAGCCAAGCCTTCCAGGTCTTAGCTGCATATTTGCCTCATATTAGGCCATCTCCTTTTGCTGTTTGCGGGAGCAATTTAGACCCGTTCTGCTCATCCTTAGAACAGCTGCCTTCAATCTCGCCTGTGCCACTGAGAAATCTCAAGCCAGTTTGGAGGCAATTTAATGAAGATGCAGTAATAGAATTGACATCATGGATAGGCAGTTTATATGTTACTGGTTCTCTGATAAACTGAGAATTATTTTATTTTTATGAGAGACATACCCGTATTTTGGTGAGAAGAACAGATTTGCTTTTCAAAGGGTTAGGTGTTGTCTGAGAAATAATTCCTAGAAGTCTACAGCTACAAAGGAAACCTGCAGGCATAATGTCTAGTCATTTTCTGTGTTAAAAAATCAGGTTTGAAACTGTCAAACTATACTCGTAACTTAATTAAATACCCTCTGTAAAGGGTAAGAGAAACATGGAAAGTCATCTGGGTATTAACAGAAGTGTTAGAAAGGTGTTAAATCCATCTTCAGAGAACTTGAAGCTGAACATATCAGTCACAAAATTAAGTGACACAAGGCTGCTAGGGCTTTTTTGCGCCTGTACCTACAGTACCAAAATGGTTTGAGACAGGCATAAATATTCTTCTTGGCTGCCTTGATTCAGAACACTGGCCCTGTGGACAGCACTGCTTAGAAAGATGCTTGTCTCAATAACTGCAGTGCAGGAGGAAGAGGGCAAAATGTGAAAGCATTCTTGCACCCTGGCAAAAGAGAGTGGGCACAAAATTCAGAAAGTGTGTTCAAAATTTAGTTTCATGTTATAAGTTTCATGTTATTCTTACTAGAAAAAACAGTAGCAGCACTGCAGGGAAAATAACAGGTGTATTTTTACAGAAAAGATTTAGAAAATCCTTGAGTTCAGCACAGCCTGGAAATACTTTTTTAGCCTGTGCAAGAGATTTCAGTGGGCCTTTAAGCCTCAAGAAATCACTTTATACCACAGAAAATGAAAAATGTTGATGAGCTATGGCAAGCAATTTAATTATAGCAGTATTTTCCAAAACACTGTTCTTAGATCTGTAGTGACTGTTTCATGACAAAGGTATTCCAACAAAACAAAATCTTTCTAAGCTCAGAAGATTCATTTTTGTTTGTTAGTTCTTTATTCTGCTTCTGGTTATTGGTGTTTGAAATTTCCTTTGTTAAATGCAAGGAATGTTTCACAATTTTTTTTTTCCAGAAAGAGAAATTGTATGTTTTACATCAATTTTTTCCTACCTTGCCTAGTCCAAGACATAGAGAATTGAATAATTGCTTTAAAATGAGAAGTAAGTAACCAAAAAGAAGGTTTCCATATAAAGAGTCTCAAAACACTGGCATATGAGAACCTGAGCTCTCTACTTTCAGGTTACTATTTAAAAATACATATTTTAAATATGTGGAACTATAACAGAGTCTGCATATTCTTCCTACAAAGCAATAAGTAGACTTTCTTCTTTCTAGATCTTTGATTCAAGATTAAAATCTTTATGTGGGAAATAGTCTTCATTCTGGAAACCCCACACGCAAAGTTTTGTAAATGCCCTTTCAATCTAGACCATGTCCTTTTAGCTTTGAAGTTGCAGCAAGTGCTTGCATAGGCTTTTTTCTGCAGTGCAAACAGAATTCTGAGAGGAAAAGGTTCCTTTTATAGCCTGCAGTCTGATTCAGCGTTGTTTTGTTCACCTATAAATTCCATGTGGCTTGTGGGGAGTGGGGCATTGTTCCCCCAGGAGATTAGAGATTACAAATGTCTGTGTAAAGAAGTGGCCAAACTTGTTTCTTGTAACCTGGGTTGCTGTAAAAGATAACAACTGTCTTGGCTGTCTCCAGTTTTGGCTGGAAGGTGTTGAGATGCACTGTGGGTGTGTTTGTGCACACTCGCCTGAACTGAATGTATTTTAGCCCACACTGAAATGAAAGTGCACTTTGATGATTGATATTCCTAATAAGTAAGAGCTTTGAGCAGGTACTATTGCACTTTTAAATTAATGCACTTCATTAATTAACAATTTGAATGTGTTGGAATGTGTTGGAAGGCTGGCCAGGGAGCAACTGGTCCACTTCTCTGAGCCCTGCTTCTGGCTGCTACATCTTGTTCTGCTGACAAACAAGAACCATATGCTTTGCTGACTTTTAGATCACAGTCTTGAGTATAAATTAAGAGTTAGCTGGAGTAAGTGTAAACTGCTTTAGAAGAGTGTTTGTTAAAGTACTGAAAACTTGCAATTAAAAAATTCTTATGGAGGCATCAGGCACCTTTGAGAGTATCCTGTAGTTCGGTCTGCCTTTTTTCCAGCTGCTTTTTATACTCCTCATATTTATGGTGATAGAACCAAGGAGATCAATTTTCTATGTTATGAAGATACATATTGGGTTTCTCTGCTTGACTTTAAGTACCAGAAGAGACATTTCAACCTCACTTGAGTCTCATTAAAACTTCATGTGAAACAGAGAGGGTGATCACGTAGCCACATAAGCTCTGTTGCCTTAATAAGAAGTGAGATGCTCTTTCCATGATGAAAAATTGGTGGGACCGGAGATAGACATTTTTGTTTGCTTGTTTTAACAGGGACCCATGTGTGATCTGTTACAGTATCTTTAGCTTGGGAAGTAACTGCTGTGGGAATGAAAGAATGGATTTGTACCTCTGTCTCCCACATTAAAGGCTGTTGTCTGCAGCCAGACCACCACCAAATGGATGGCAGAGTTTGCTGTGTTAAATATGCCTAAAATATCTGGAGTTGTTTGTGGTCAGTGTGCTGAGGAGTACATTTAGTGCTCACGTATGGAGTACAGCTCCGTGTGCAGCTGCAGCTGGAGCTGCAGGTTGGGCTCTGGGTGTGGGAGCCCAAGCCCCAGGCAAGAGGCCATGACCTGCCCAGGGACCTGTGGCCCAGCTGGGTGACTGGACACTCAGAGACACTTCAGGAGCCAAGGACTCCAGACTTCCCATGCTTAGACTGTGAGGGTATAAAAGCCCAGTGGTTCTTTTTTCATGGTCCCTCCTTGGAGGAACAGAGCTCAGGCTGTTATTTCATTATTGCTCCAAGGCTTGATTATTTTAAGGATCTGGATATCAGAGACTCTGCTAAGGGAAACCTGGGGTTGAGCGCATAAGGAAACCTGGTGTGATTGTGAGTATGGGGGGTGTAGCTGCAAAGGGGCCTCAGTCCCAGCTTAGGTGGTGCCAGAGTGGCTCCTGGATGGTCAGACAGGGAAGTCTCCTTAATAATTGTCCTCCTTTGACCACTCAACTGTTGAATGAAATTATCTTGTAGCATTAAAAGTTTTAGTGGGTTCTGCAGCACTTTACCTGTCATCAGTCACTTTTACCGTGTACACAGGCAAGAACTGCTGGCTGAGTGGAGTGGGGTGGAGCAAGTGGATATTACAGTGAGAAGGATCTGGAGGTACCAAACTAAGAATAAGGTAGTAACAGGTTACTTCGCAGGGTCTTTCCTTTACATTTCATTCTTTGATGTTCAACTGCCTTTCCAAAGTTGATAAGATCTGCGAGGGGCTACAAGTCCTGATTAACCCCAGTTAAATGCTGTTTTGAGTAACAAACAGTGCAGAAGTCACTTGCACGTTTTGTGAGATGGTGAAGTGCACAGAATTTGTCAGCAGGTTACAGACTGCTTTGAGTATTCTCAGTTCAAGCCACTTTGATTGGATAAGGTTCTGGAGTTTAATTAATTTTGTCACCATTTTGATGTCTATTTGGATATTTACACCATTACTTCATGACTAATGTCATGTAACAGCCATAGGAGTGTAAGCAAAACCTGTACTCTCTGTGTTGCCCTGCTTTTTGTAGCCTTTGTATCTGTTTTGACAGGGCTTTCTGCCAAGTTCTAAGTGGCTGGAATATTCATCGAACTGAAAATTGCTGTCAATGTTTGTTTAAATATGCAAGTATTTGTTGTAAGCACCCGTGATGATTGGTTAACTGTAGCACTTCATGCAGGATCTGCTGAGATTAAGGACAGAGTTTACACTGAAAAGAACTTTAAAAAAAAAAAATTAACAGCAACAACAAAAGAACAAACCAGTGTAACTTCCTTTGTTTTCTACTGTTTTTTCCCTTTAATTACTTTTATAGAAATTACTAATGTCTTTGTTTTCAACATCTAGAATGACATTTTATTTGATAATTTTTTTCATGCATTCATATTTTTTGTTTGATTTTTTTTCCCCAAGTACTCTGTGAGTCAGATCTGTTAGTGCAAGGTGTGGATTTCTGGCAGTATCTCAAGTAAATACATCACGGAATCATCTGTTTGTTGTTCAACTGATAGCACTTATGTTTTCCACAACCCAAGAAGTAAATGAGCACCTTTAAAGAATTTAGGTGAAAAATCCTGAGATGGAGTAGATACTGGTTTTAAAGGCTATTTTTTGGTTTTAGCTGGTTCTCAGGATTCTTGTCATAGTAGACTTACTTATGCTTCAGAAATATTGCCTGAAAACTAGATAAAAACAGAATGGCTTGTAAAAAAACATGGAGGCACTGAAGTGTACATTTTATCATTCCAGAAGGAGTTTCAACTACAGCCACCCAACAAACAGCTGAATTAAGGTGTGTTCAGCAGTTTGAGGGTATGTATCACATGGATGCCAAAACATCTTTGTGTAGCAACTGTTAGAGGTTGTTTCTTCTTTATAGCGAAAGGCACCTGGCAACTGCAGTACTGTACAGTCTAATTGACAAAGCCCTTAAAGAAGACAGAGTTAAATCTGAAAATGAATATGTATTATTTTCAGTTGTGACATTTGTTGATACTTGTTTAAATAGAGACTTGTCCAGTTGTTTGTTATGAACAGCTCTCATAGCCCTTAGATGCAGTCCATAATGCAGAGCAGTAACGAGGAGCCCTGACATTTTTCTTAGCGTTGTTCTTAAAAGTAGCCTTTGCCCTGTACCCTCTGGGAACATACGTAGTTTCAATGTGCATAGAAGGAAGAATTATTAGCAAGAGCATGAAGTAAAATTTGCGAGCCAACACATTTCTCCACAGATTTTTCAAGGGAGATCTGAAAACAAATAATTGCTTGCAGTTTTGTTGGATTTTTTAATGAACTGTTTATTGGTGCATTGTATTGTGATTTATTTAGGTCGTGGTATGTTTCTACATAGCTGCCCTTCTTTACCGGTTCAGTAGAAATGCTAGTTTTCTCTTGTGTATGCACATACTGTCTCTCACAAAATGCTGCTGGGGATATTATACTTCCAAGAGACCAGTTTGACAGTCTTTTTGACCGAGTGGTTGGAGTTTTCTACTGAGCAGTGTCTGGAAGTGGGTTGCTGTGGAATGTATGAAAAGATAATGAAAATTTCTCTACAATAATTAATAAAAAGAGTCCAGCTAACTGTCTGTCCCTGCTTTGTGTGTTCCTGATACAAATAAATGAGGAATTTTTTTAAAGGCTGTGTAAAAACATAAGCCTCTCTTCTGCACCAGCTCCTGATAGCTTACCCTTCACTTACTCAATTGTTCGGGTTATGTTTGCTAGTTATTATTGACCTCTTTGTTAACATAGCTACTGTTGACATCACTCCCTATCCAAGAGAGATAAGGCCTTGTATTCTGTTGCATCGTTACAGGGCAACTCTCCAAGTGCAAATTGTTCATCTATACTTGAAATATTTGTCTTTAGAGCTTTGTAATGAGGCTTGTTTACATGGGGGATGGGAGGAGAAAAATACCTCTAAATGAATGCAGTAGTCTCAGTATAAAACCCCACAATAATTCAGTGAAATAGCAAGGAGAATGTGTTTTCCAGCTGCTGTTTGTAGATCCCTGTTGCTAGGGTGCTTGATATCACAGAGTATAACCCTGTCCCATGGTTACCGTCTGCCTATCTTTGCTTTTCTTGACAACGAGGTTAAAGACTATACCCTCATTACTTATCTGATTAGAACCAGCTCAGAAAATTAATGCTAAGAGAAAAAAATCTTACGAAGCTCATGTAATCATCAGGATGCTGGATTTCATTAAGAACTGCTAAAGCCGTGAATGACTCATTGGAGAGGTGGACATGAAAACCTGCCTTGCTTGCATTCATTTTATTGACTTTAATTAGGGGAAATACGTCCTTCAGTGGGATAACTTGCTGCTGTAAGAACAATGTCTTTGCAGAAAAGGAAGCTTTTGCTCTTTAGAACAAGGCCGGCTGTTTGCTTCTTGCATTAAAAGCATGAGCTATTTAATCATGTAGTCACAGGACAACTGGATCATACATCTCATTGCCCTTATCTGTACTAGTAGGTTGTAGAAGACTACTCCTTCTCAGTTCACTCAAACATCTCTTTGGTACTGATTAGCCAATGGCAAAGTGTGTCATAGAACTGCAGAAAGCAAGCAAGCAAGAGTTTTTTCTGGAAAAATCCTGATGCTCTGTGCTCGAAACAAATAAAACAACAAAAAAGGAAGAAAGTAACACATTAACACCTGTTTCTGGAGGAAAAGAAAGCAGAGGTCGGAGAAAATGTTACAAGTTTCTTCACAAGTTACCAAAATACTCCTTTGGGCTTCTATTTTTCCCTACTTGGTAATTATGTCCCATTGTCTTCAATGGTAAACCTTGTTTACCATTCATGAGCTGAATCAATCCTCCCCTGACCTCATTAGTCCAGCTGTTGGCCGTTTTCTAAGTTATGTGGCTGCTTAGCTGCATCTGACATGCTGTTTTCTTTTTCTACTAGCAGTCAGGACCAGAACAGCTCACAGGGCTTTAAACTCCCAAAGAAATCCAACTGCTGTTAGTCTGGGCTGTAAATCCCCTGGCTTGTTATAATCCCTCAGTGTAGTGACATGCACAGTACTTGAAACTTTGAAGTCCCAAGACTGGGGCTGTTATAAAGCTGAGAAATACACATGCAATCAGCCTTTTTAAGATGCGATATTTTGATTAAAAATGCTTCAGTGAGTTTCTCAGTTTTTCATTGCACTGATGCCCTGCCATAAAGAATTATCATCAATAAATTAGCTTTCTTTGAAAGATACTGTCTTAAAAGGATATTCTGAACAACATCTTCCAGTTACCTTGCCATGGCTCCTCTGTTCTGGGAGCATATTGGCCCCAAATTCATGGTTTGTGATAAAGCAATCTCAGGGTTATTCTTGTGTTTTCACATGAGTAGAATGTGTTCTAGAAATAGCTAAGAATTATTTGTTTCTTATGCCTCTTTGGCTGTGCTTTCTCTTTTTTCTGCTTATGTCCAAGCACGGGAGCAGAACATAAAAATTAAGATGCAGCTGGTCATCTGCTGGTCACCTGCCAAGAAGTAACTTTCTTCACTTGAGTTAAGGTAGTTAAATTGGCTCCATATGATCAACATGAAGGACAGATAGTATCAGACTGTTAATAGAGTTTGTAGCTGTGCATCTGCCATACTGAGCACATTTTGGTTAGAGGGCACCATTGATCCTTTTGATTTTCCATTTGTTTGGGCAACTAAAACCTGTTTGAAGGGATGAATAACAGTCATAATGCGACCTACATATGAATGACCAAACAGCATGGTCCCAATTGCAGTGGGGACTGGAAAGAAAAACTCTTTAATGGATAAGTAGAGGGTCCAACTTCCACCGCTCTCAGTAACTTATCAATCTCCTGTTTTAGATAAACATAAAATGCCTGTAAATGAGCTTCAAACATTCTCTTAGCTGTATGTGAATTATAACCATGTTGCAATATGAAGGTTAATTTAAAATTTAGATGACCAGTTCTGAGGAGGCAGAATATTAGTCCAGGAGGATCATTCTCTGGTTTGACAGGAATTACTTGAAGAGTATCAAGGAACACCAAGCTGAGTATTCCACCAGAAGGATGGTCTAACCACTCTTACTGTTCCAGTATTCAGGGGCTTTTGAAAAATATTCCTCTGAAAAAGTAGAGTTGAAAGAACCACCATCAAAAACTAAGCAGTTCTGCAAGAAGGCTACTGAAGTTTTTAGTTCCTATAATTTCCTTAAAATCCTTATCTTTAAAATGGTCCAGTTGCTTACAATCAGTCCTGTGTCAAATCATATGGTAACAGAGGGGTTAAATTACCAAATTAGATTCCAAAAAAGTTCCTGTCTGTACAGATGTGGCTAGAAATAGCTGACATTACCAGTTTTTAGTCTTATCAGGAATTGTTTGTCAAACTAAACCCTAGATGTGAGAGAATTCATAGACGTTCCTGTAAGCTCGTGATGCCAACATGACAGTTCTGTGAAATTCCCTGGTTTATCAGTTGGATTTTCTCTTCCCATGCCTGTACCATAACTTTCTTCCTTGTTTAACTGCTGCTTGTAATGTTCTGTTTTCAAAAGGTCATAAATATACTGCATCTCTAGATGATCCAGTATATTTACCACGTTGGTCAGCTGCAGCTTTGCCTAGCTGAGTCTTGAAAACTTTCAGGGTTGGAGATATCAAATATCTCTGGCAATATGGCTACACAACCCATCCTACAGCAAGCTTGTTTGGATATTTTTCCTGACTTCCACCATGAAAATCATAAAGCAGGACATGTGTACTTCATCTCGGAACAAGTTCACAGCTCTAAAAAAGCAAGACATCTTTCTTCAAATGATGTCTAAAACTTTAGCTATCCATATTTTAAAGGGAAAGAAGTGGGTCTTATTTCACACCAATATTTATCCAACTAAACAAGGTAAGAACTTGTACCAGGTTGAAAAGTGAGCACATCACATTATTTTTTCTAATTTCTTGTGAAAATCCAGCAATCCTGAAAATGGTAATTTACTTTCTTTTCTCCTACTGTCCACACCTGCTACCTTTTTTTTCCCAAGATTTTCCAGACACATTCATGGGCATCCCTCTAGGACTGGTTGGAAAGATTATGCAGACTTCCCTAAGAACATTATTACAATAATGTCCACTGATAAAGGGTTCTATAAAGAACTGTCTAAATCATGTACAAGAGTCTGAAGCCCTTAAGTGGGTTTAACTGAAGAGATATTGTTGTGGTAAAGCACACTCTATTTTTTTCCATGTGAGATACTTCTTCGATTCCCAGCTCCACTTTTTACTTAAAATTCTTGTTCACTCTACCTTTGACAAAAGTATCATGATTTGTGCCACGCTGCATGTTCTTTGTTCTTAGAAATGACAGAAAAACTTTGTTGAGCTCTGTCAACCCCGTTCAAGTGAATGTGTGAGAGAAAAATGTTGCCTTCTATTTGCAGTCAGTGTTGTCTTTGTGGGTTTAGTGGGTGTTTTGTCATGAGTTCTGTGGGGAAGTAATAAGCATGGGTTTGTATGTTTATTTTATTACTGACCATTAGTATGCTGAGAGCATGATGAAGCAGATGATATTCTCTGCTTTGTTGCCTTTGGGAAGGACTCAGACTGTCACAGACTGGTAGCCAAACAGTTTGTTGGAACAGCAGCTTTAGAATATGACATAATGTGCTTTCGAATCACTTCTGAGTTGGGTCAAAGGAAAAAAAAACCTGAAGGATTGACCACAAAGAGAGGATTTGCCTGCTGTCTGGTTGCTGAGGGGCTCTGGCCTAGATATAAGTGGGACTGTGGCTTTTTCTTTCCAGTAGTACAAAAACATTTAAAGAGGGGATTCCACTTCCAATTTAAAGTGCACTTTGGCACTGGTTCTAGAACAGGCTCCATAACCCTGTATGTTCTCACCTAAAACTTAATTCTACTTTATTTGTAAGCTTAGTCTTGTGAATAATTTTAGTGTGGAAGAGCAACTGAGAAACTCTACTAGAAATTACTTAATTCCTCTGCAAATAATGCAGCAACTATTAACACAATGTCTGTGAACGAATTCTTGTGACTTTAAAAGTGAAACAGTTGTGGAAATCAAGCTCCTATCAGAAATGCCGAGGTGGTGATTTGAATTTTGCAGATTCTTCTGGAAAACAGCTTTCAACTTTATTGGTAAGCTTTGACTGTATATCACAACTTTTTATTAGCATAATTATGCTAAATAATTAGCTAAATTAGCTAAATAGCTAAATATACCAGGAGCTGGACTCCATGATCCTTGTGTGTCCCTTTCAACTCAGCGTATTCTCTGATATAGTCTCCTGGAGAAAGTAGCACAGATTTTTCCAATGGCGGAAAATGTGGCACTGGGAGGCAGTGTTTTCAAGAACAGAGCTTTTTGCCATTCTGTGTTCTCACATGAAGCTAAAAAGCTCTTGTAAAAGTGCTAATTTCAATAGCATTTTTCATTCTCATTTCAGGCCAGGATTTCTGGTACTCTATTGCCTTGGTGTGCTGATTGCGGCTTTGCTTTCCCTCTGAAGTTCAATTCAGAACTCTGATACTCCCTTGTACCCTAATGTATTCCCATTCAATCCAAAGGAGGGAACTGCTGGGAGGTGATGGGGAAGCTGACCAGTATACTACGAATGAAATTCAGTAGTGAATTAAATGAGAGAATGAATTTGGTCATACATACCAGGCAGACTGGCCTCTTGTAAATGCAGCTTTCCCTTGTTGCTATCAAGGGACATTTAATAGAGAACTAAACTTGAAATGGCTCAAGATATTTGTATTTCTTGTTCAAGCAGAACTGTGAAGGCACTGTAGGTGGTATCATGCAATAACTGCCTGGGATTTCCAGTCTATTAATGTTCACTAGAATTGTCAGACATACTCTTGGCCAGCAGAGAATGTTGTAGCCATTATTGCTGTATTTGGGTCCATGACTGGAACCTGGTTTGGTTTTTTTTTAATTTTGACACTCCCTCATGTATAGCACAGTTAGATCTGTTCTCCTTTCCTATCTCCATGGCCGGAGATATTTGCTAGTTTTTTATTATATCCTGTTGTGTCTAAATTGGCAAATTTCAGTGGAGGACCAATTAGTGAGGCATATCATGTAAGAAAACTCTGTGTGAGACCATACAGAAAAGGATGGTGATTTTTATTTTAAAGCTCATCTCACTTAGCTCACTCACTTATATTTCACTCATTCTGTCAGAAGAACCAAGGTGTGTATATTCAAGTGGTGTGGCCAGGAGTACTTCTGGCAACACGTCCTGATTTCCACCAGGATAGAGTTAATTCTATTCCTAGTAGCTGGTACAGTGCTGTGTTATGGACTCAGTATGAGACTGATGTTGGTAACACACTGATGGCTCAGCAGTTGTTGCTCAGCAGTGCTTGCCCTGAGCCAGGGGCTCTTCAGGTTCCTGTGCTCTGCCAGTGAGGAGCTGCACAAGGACCTGGGAGGGAGCATGGCCGGGACAGCTGACCCAAACTGACCAAAGAGACATTCCATAGAATATCATGTCCGCTATATAAACCGGGGGGAGTTGGCTGGAAGGGGCCGATCACTGCTGGGGGATGGGCTGGGTATCAGTCAGTGGGTGGAGAGGAATTGTACTGTGCATCACTTGTTTCTCTTGGATTTTCTTTTCTCTCTTTTTGTTATCTCGCTTTGCATTATTATTATTAATTACTATTACACTTAAATTTATTTTGATTATTAATCTGTTCTTATCTCAGCCCATGGGTTTTACCTTTTTTTGATTCCCCTCCCCATCATGGTGTGGAGGTAAGGGGAGGGGGAGTGAGTGAGTGGCTGCTTGGTGCTCAGTTGCCAACTGGTGTTACATCATGACATAGCAGAACAAGGGGCACTACTTACTAAGTCCTTGGCACATCCTGGATTATTCATGATCAGTAACTACAACCTGGTTCTCCTGAACATACTTTTTGTACCTTTCTAAGTTCACAGTGATTGTTATCTTTTGTTTTTTCATCATGTCCTACCTCTGAGTGTTATTAGACAGCATCCCTATTTTATGAATTATCCTTTCGCCTCCTTTTCTGAAAATAGTCTGTCCTTTGTTTGCCTAATTAGATATCTCGATAAGCTGCATGCTTATGTGCTGAGACTGTGACGACCTGCTGTTCTGCACCAAGGCCTGGAGCGTGGGTGAGGTGAGAAAGAAGGTGCAGGGCACTTTCTGCAGCTCAGTAAAAAAGACATGACAACAAATGGCTTAATAAAATAGCTGTTTTAAGAAGACACAATAAATAAGACAGAATAAAAAGAGGAATATAGGTCCCATCTGTGGAGAGAAGTTCCTCCTCTTTGGTCCTTCAAGATACTAAATAATGTTCTTACAAGTAAGCAACTCTACTCCTGAAGGTTGTTGAGGTGAGAACTTCTGGCTGCACTGTTGGACATGGGCAAGGATGTGCAGGTGGAGCAGGAGCTTCCTGTGGGTTCCTCTGCTGCAGCCAGCTGCTGAGGTGACCCTGCAGACATGGGACACGCACAGCACAGCACAGTGTGAGGGCCATGCTGAATGTGCAGCACAGCACAGCACAGCACAGATCTGTGCCTGCTCACGCAAGCTGCAATGTGGATCACCAGCTCCTCTACCTAAAGCAAGTGTTTTCCCAGTCAGGATAAACACACCCACTGATCTAGGTGTTACCAGCATCTGTTGTTTGTTTTTTCCTCTCTGCGTTCACTCCTGTATTTGCATTCATACTTGATTCATACCAGTCCCGATATTTCTGTTTCTCTGCAGTGCTACTTTTGTATGCTGCTCCAGGAAGTACAGGGGAAAATTCTGTCTTTTTCACTCAGTGCTTTTTTCTCCCTTTGACTCAAAAAAGGTAAGAGATCATGAGTTTAGCCTCTGAAGTGTTTTACTTGAAAAAATACCTATTTGTGAAACTAGTTCTACTTTAAATTAAAACTCACTAGAATCCCAAGTATGGACCTGCATCAGTCAGCATACTCATCTTTCCTTATTGCTATCAGAGGAAGCACAAGACTGGGTTATCAGACTGGTGGCCATGAAACATAGTGCTCTGATTTATTTTAAAAATACTATTCTGGACATGAACTGGCAGAGGTGTTCTGAGACAGTCATTATGTAACCTGAGATTTTTTTAGTTGCTTCTGGGTGTAGTTCAATATATGAAGAATGGCAGGGCAAAATTTAGTGGCTTTATTGCTGACTTACTTTGTTGGGAAAAAAGGTAGACCATGTTACATACTGTAAAACTTTGCCAAATAATTTTCACAGAGATTTCTCTCTATCACGCAGGATGATTTTTTTAACCCTTATATTTCATTTTGGTTTTTTGCTTAGCGCTTTTCTGTTTTACCTAACTGGTAGACCAGTAGTGCTTTCAAAAAATATTTTCCACTTTTACTTAATAAACCAAATCAATATTATTTTAAGCCAATTATTTATGATTCATTAGCTTACAGGGGACAGGAAAAATTCACTGGACCAGAGCTTTGGAAACAGAGGTATAGAGCTCAGTTGCGATGGTAGCTGCTAAATCACAGCTTTGAGTACATTGTAGTCAACTGCCTTAGGGACTTTGATGTCCTTAGAAACCTGAAGAAGTTACTCCTTTGTTTCCGGTTATTTTCACATCTCTTTGCCTGATGAGACAAATTAATTCTTCTGGCTTATATTAGAAACTCTTCTGCTGTAACAAAAGAGTGTAGGAGCATATTAAACAAATTTCCAACGTTGAAAGGCTTTTTGTTTGATAATTTAAGTACTAATGGGTAGGTTTTTGTTGATGTTTGTGGGCTTTTTTCCCTTGTGGCACATCAAGTATTTTCCTTCTGCATCTCTGTGATGCAATCAGAGAACTAGTTATTGTCCTTCTCCTAAATAGGATATACATCTAACATAAAAGTACAAAGCTGACGAAATATGTCATGTTTGCTCTGAGTAACTCAGCTGACATAATTTTAGTGATCATTCAACCATGAGCATTTAAATGTGATCTGAGACTATTCTGATCCCCAGTGTAGCTTTGTTTTTTGTCTAACATGACCTGTATGGCTGCTCCACATGTGCACACACACAAAACACAAACAAAACCATAGCAGCCTGCCTCCCCCCTCTCCTCCCCCAAAAAAACAAGGACATACTATACGTCAAGATTTGAGGCTTTGAATGTCCTCCAGCAATTCATGCCTGATTTAACCCCATTTTAATGCCTGAGTTCTTTTCCTCCTTATACTTACTTGCTCTTGTTCACCACAAGAGATCTACATTCCTAGAGCAGAAGTAGCAGAGCACATTTTCCTGTCTCAGGTATTCCCATTCATAGCCTGACACAAAATAATCTACCTGTAGCAGGACTTTGACACATCAGAGTATAAAATTCCCTGTTTGACATGGAGACAAATACTCTACTCAGACATCCTGTTACAGTGGTGATAAAAGTGGAAGAAGTCTAATTTAAACATCTGAATACAAGAATAACTTGATAGCTTCAGCAAAATTTGACAGAGCATGCACCTGTGCCTTTTAGTGCGGAAAGAAGAGTCTCCAACTCCATTGATTAGAAGAAAACATTCTTTTATTAATTGTAATTATTGACCAGAAAATACTCTGATTTTACTCTAATTGACTGTTTACTTCGTATTTTGTAGTAGCTTGGCTTTTATTTGCAATAGATGAAGACCTAAATTAAGAGTGGGACTCAGCTATTCAAATGCTTCTAAGGAATAAGCACTAAGTGGCCAAATATGACGTTAGACCTAAATCAAAAACAGCACAGAATTCGAGAACCTTTTTTGTATTTGACCCTTTGCTTCATGTTGAACCACATGCTTCCTAGGCAGCGCCGAACAAATTATGTTTTGGTGTGGTTTGGTTTGGTTTCGTTTATTCAGCTTTTAATCTGAGTTTTCTAGAGTTTTATTTAGTAACAGTAACTGAGAAAGTAAGGAAATTGCAAATGGCATGCTACCTCTTTTATGTTAATGATAAAGGTCTTAAATTTAGTGGGGCTAGAACTTCACGTGTTGATTTTAGGTTGAACTACAAGAAATCCATGTATGGTGCCAGTACATATTCACACTGATCAGATGAGCTCTGACAAAGATCTGTTTGTCTTAACACCACTAAAAAAAATAAAGTATCTCGACTAAGTCTGTTGGATAGGCTCACGTTATTGTCTCTAGACAAGAAATAAGATGACATGTGGTAGCTGCTTGGATAACAATCACTTAGTTTTAACACAAATCTATGTCTCTTATCAATTCATTTCCTAATCAATGAACACTTGTTAACAGTTGTCTGTTAAAAAAAAAGTCACAGTAAAAGAATTCTTACTTTCTCACAGAGAAAATACTCATGGAATTTAGTTCCAGGGGCAGTCAGAAACATTTGAGATGAACAAATAGGTGACTTTGAGCAATGCTTCATATATTTTGTTACTTGCTGACACAAAGTAATTAAAGCTAAACTGAACAAAAAAATACCCAGTGTCTCAGATTCCAGCAGCCAGTTGCTGTGGGTACCTCTTCAGGAAGCTTCTGTTTTGTGATCAGTCTTGCTAAAGTTTACCTCTTTCATTTTGACTTTGCCAGCTCTCCCTGAAGCATTTGAGAATGTAGGTCACCTAAGGGAAAGCAGTGCTGAAAAAGCCTTGCACTAAGGAAACAGCATGGCATGGCCATTTCCATATAATTCCATCAAACTTTTTACTGTCTTAACTGCAATGGTGAATCTTAGGTATTAGACTTCACTGATGCTTACCCTCTCTGCAGTTCTGAGGTCCACCTCCTGGCCATTTCCCCTTCTGTCAAAAAGAGAAGTGTGATTTATATGTCCTCCTAAGAGTATTTTAGGGCTCTGAAGAAATGCTGAGCTAACAAAGACAGAGTGAAATTGCGACTATACATGATAAACTACCCAAAAGGGACAACAAAATGTTTTTCAATGATTAACTGAGGAAGAAAGAAATCAGAGAATTAACAAGGCTGCAGCAACTACTTCAGTCTATGTCCATTGCATGACATTTTATGGAATATAGATATTTAGAAATGGCTCAGTGGTATGGGCTTTGAATGTGTTGTCTTTAACTACAAAGTCAGTGGCTTTAACTACAGAGTCACTTCACATAGACTTAAGATATTCGATGGATGAAGGACCTGTCTCTCATCATAACCTTCACATGCCTGAATGCTTCCCTAATAAAGACTTTTTTCCTTTTAAATAATGACTTTGTGCTACAATATTTCTATGTTGCTCAGATTCCTTACTGCAAAATGGACCATCCCCAATTTATGTGTGCAAAACAGGTGCAGAGGGAAACTGAGAATATTGATAGCTTCTCCATGGAAAGCCTGTACAAAATACACTACTGGAATCCATGTTTCTTAAATCTTGGTCCAAAGCACTGGATGTCCTGCAAAGTTTATCCTTTTCTACAGCTGTTCTTCATTGTCCTACTTTTTGTTAGTTTTCACTTTTTGGAAGGGCACTGGGGAAAAGAATGTGATAGAAATTGGAACAGCATTCCATCTGAGAGAAAGATCATGTGGTGAGTTCTCCCAAAAAGAGTTTGTGTGCAACAGAGAAGACAGAGTGAGAAAGGGGAGCTTCTGAAGCTCTGACTGAAGCTTAATTTTTCATTACGATTTTTGATGGAAGGTTTGGCAATGAAAATTTTATCATGGTTAGTCATTTTCAGGACTGTGCTTTGTACTGATAGAGTGATCAAATTATTTCATTAATACATGTGCACATCTCCTGCAGTCTGGCTTCCATATCGTCATGATTTTGTCAATAATTTATATTTCAGTAAAAGTGATGAGCAGTCCTGATTCCTTAAATATAATCAGATTAGCTTCCATACAAAGTTACAGGACTGCATATTGCAAAATACAGAATGTCCTAAGTCAAACTTTCTGTGCATGAGAATGGCCCTTTATGCTTGTCTACCGATTTGAACTTCTGCCACACTGTTCATGAGATTAAATATTCCTTGCAATTTCATATATTTAGAAATACATTTGTACTGCTAGTGGGTATCTGGCAGGTAGCTAGTTTTGCCCTCCTGTACGTGACTACGACTATACACATAACTGTACATAAATTGACTGTGTGTAACATAGTATGACAAATTGACAATATGTATGTTGCACTTAGATATACAAATGACAATATTTATGACTATTGGTATAACTTGGAAAGCTGTACTTAATTTTCACAAGATGGAGTAGGTTTGATTGATTTTTAGTTTTTGTAACTATTCCAAGAAGTGGTTAAAACAAGCAAAAAACTGAACAACCCCTATTTTTCTATATGAAGTGACTACTAGGCATTTAAGAATTATTCCATAATTTTGATGGAAGTTTCAACCAAATTAATGCTCCTTGAGTCATACAAATTTCTGATTAAGACTTACCATATTTGAAATTTACGAGTGAACTAAAGTGACCTTTTATAATAATTATGTGATCTTGGTGATATATTTCCCTACCCAGGCCTGATGGCTCAAGAAATCCTTTTATTTACTCTTTACTAGTTCTGGCTGAAGACAGGATGTGTCTTCTGATTCACTGAGTAACAAAAGATTTATTTAATCTACCATTTTGTCAGCATTACATCTCATGCCTCTCAATCTGGGAACAAATGTTGGTCACAAAGTTTTCAAACTCTGGTGGAACTGGCTTAATGTTAGCAAAGGAGCTGTCTATGCAGGAAAGAATTCTCTGTCTTGTGGAGAACCAGGGAAGGAATGAAAAAATAGCAAAAAAAATTTAAAATAACAAAACCTTTGAAGAGAATTCATATGAGGATAGACATAGAAATAACAGAAATGGCACTACGTATAGAAGCTTGAAAAGAAGCTGTGTCAAATGCAGGAAAAAGATCTACATCCCTCCCACAAGACTTTGCCTTGAAGCAGAAGAAGTGGCATGTTAGTTGATGGAGAGAATGAAGTAGGGAAATATGTACAGTTTTATTTTGAATAGATTTGTGTATTTCTCATAGTGTTAATTAAAATCAGTAATATTCTTGAATTTTACATGAAATCTGGTTGTGCTTTTCTTATTGTGTAGCTCTGGAAAGGAAAAATGTAGAGCAAGTTTTCTACTCTCTGTAGAAAGCCATCTGTTGCCATCAGACCAGAGGCAAGAAAGTTCATCCTTAAACTGCAGCTTGTAGGAATTTTGCATTCTGAAAGTCCCAGTGGGACCCAGGTTATACGCAGTGCCTGCTCTCTGCTCCACTCCTGGGTTCTAAGGATATGTATTCCTGCTGCAGTAGCTTGGGAGTGTTTAACAAGAGTGTGTCCGAGACAGTGACATTTGATCAATCATTTAGTCTGTTTAGAACAGCAAAAGAGAATTTAAAATGCTAGGTCACACTGAAAAATCATCAGGTCAGGTCTCATGGGAACCCATACAATCAGCCTGTGCCTAGAAGAAAAGATGGTGTCCTTCATCCACAGCAACAGCCTACAAACACAGCTGTACTAACCTCCTGGGGAAATGCAGCTAATCTTCAGATAAGATAGTGAGATCTCCAGGTTGTGGTCAAGGGTCTTTTCTCTTGTGAGAGAATAGACTTCTGGAGGAGACCGAGATAATCAAGGGTTGGACTACTCTCGGGATTTTCTATGAGGCCCTGTTCTGTGGCAGAGCACTACTGTCTCATCAGTGTACAACTGAATAGATTCTTTTCTGGACTGAGAAAAATCACTCTTTGTGCAAGGATGAGAGAGGGCTTCTGGGAACTCCCAGGAATTAATCATAACAGTGTAATTGTATTATGTAACATAAGTGTACTGAGTGCTGTAGAAATCCACAACATACATGTTGGCATTCACACTATTTCATTTTTTGAAAAAATGTCCAAGGCACACATAGCACCCAATGACAGCAGTCTTGAGCTAAAAATGAAAATAAATGCAGACAAAGAAGAACTGCCAAATTTGCTTTAAAATATGGAAGAAGTTAACTTCCATACAGGATTAAGATGAACCCAAAGTTACATTACTTTTATTCAGATAATGTGATAATATGTTGGGTTGACCTTGGCTAGCAAGGTGCCCACCAATCCCACTATCACTTCCCTGCCTTAACAGGAATGTGACAAAAGGCTCATGGTCAAGACAAGGGCAAGGATGTGACTCAGTAATAACCGTCAAGGGCAAAACAGACTCAGTGTGGGGAAATCAATTTAATTTTTTGCCAATCAAAAGTAGGATAAGATGAAATAAAAACAAATCTTAAAACCCATTGCTCCCACTGGTTCTTCCTTCTGAGGCTCAACTTCACTCTTGACTTCCTTATCTCCTCCTCCTGAACAGTGCAGGGGGATGGGGAATAGGGGTTCAGGTCAGTTCATAATGCCTTGTCTCTGACACTCCTTCCTCCTCATACTCTTCCCCCAGCATGGGGCGCCTCCCATGGGAGACAGTCTTTCACAAAATTATACAATGCAGGTCCTTCCCATGGGCTGCAGTTCTTCATGTAATGCTCCAGTAGGGGTCTTTTCCACAGGGTGCAGTCCTTCAGGAACAGACTGCTCCAGAGTGCGTCCCTAGATGGGGTCACAGGTCCTGCCAGAAAACCCACTTCATCGTGGGCTCCTCTCCATGGGGTCACAGGTCCTGTCAGAGCCCAGCTCCAGCATGGGCTTTTTCTTCTTTGGTTCACAGGCTCCTTCACGGAGTTTCCACCTGCTTGGACATAGGGTCTTCCACAGGCTGCAGGGTGGATGTCTGCTCCATGGGCTGCAAGGCACAGCTTCCTCACCATGGGCTGCACCACAGGCTGCAGGGAAATCTCTCCTCTGGTGCCTGGAGCACCTCCTCCTGCTCCTTCTTCCCCTCCAGACCTTGGGGTCTGAATAGTTATCTGTACCATTCTCTCGCCCATCTGCTGCTGTTGTGCAGCGTTTTTTTCCCCCTTGTTAAATACGCTATCACTGTGTGCTGCCACCAGGCTCAGCTTTGGCCAGCAGTGGGTCCATCAGCCAGCTGGAGCTGACTCTTTCTAACACGGGGGCAGCTTCTGTTTCTTCTCATGGAAGCCACCCCTGTAGCCTGCTTGCTACCAAAACCTTGTCATATAACCCAAATACAGATAATCCAAAAATAAGCTTTTGTGATTTTATACTAGAATTTTCTAAAAATTAGTTTGGGAGGTGTAAAAGACAAGCATCTTGAACAACAAACAACAGTTAAAAGAATAGGAACCTTTACTGAAATAAAGGAACCAACATTTTATCTCATCCCTATCCTGGCCACTGGAGAGGGAGGTACCTTGTAGACTGTGAACTGAAGGGTGGAAATGAGGCTGATGTGGATTAAGTTGGCAGCCCATATATGCCCTGAGGTATCACTGATTTATTTTTGTGACTCATTTGTCTTTGCCAAAACTTCATTATGCCACATTTTCATTAGTATCACTTCAGAACTAGGAACTAAATTACTAAATTCAGTTAAATTAAATTGCTAAATTAAACCTCTAAAACCCTCTCCATCTGAGAACATAAGGTCTTCAAAGTGTGACCAGAAATTAGGTGTTAGGTTCTTCAATAAAAAGCTTGTCTCCACGCTCTAAATGTGGCACAGAACAACAATATCAAGCAGGGGAACCTTCATCCTTATGGGGAACTCAGAAAAAGATTCCCAGCCCTGGTCTCAGGAATGTCACAAAAGAGGACTGATGGTCATCATCCAGGTCTGAAACACACCAGATGAGTCTGGAAAGGCTCTCCAGACAAACTTAAGGGTTGAAGTCAGGGCTACTGTCTAGAGGGTGTAACATACACTGTGGGATGCAGGGGAATGGAATGGAATGGAATGGAATGGAATGGAATAGAATAGAATAGAATAGAATAGAATAGAATAGAATAGAATAGAATAGAATAGAATAGAATAGAACGTTCATCAAGCCCAACTGCCTGATCGCTACAGGGCTGATCCAAAGTAAACCTTGTTTTTAAGGACATTGTCCAGATGCCTCACATACTGACAGGCACAAGGCATCAGCAACCTCTGCAGAAGACCTGTCCCAGGGTATGACCATCGTCTTCGAAAGAAATGTTTCCAGGTATCAAGTCCCCTGACATTCAGGGAATCTTAGGATTGCACAAAACATCTTTTGGCTGGTGTAGGGGACAAAACCAAAGGCAGAGGAAGGCAGGGCTCATCATGGCTTGGAGAAAATGGGTCATAGAAGGCTAAGGGGACAAAAGCAGTCGCCCATGTGTAAACAGGTTGCTGGGCAGTATGCTTGTCTGGCCATGACCCACACCCGATCATCACCTGCTGTCCTGCCTTCTTCCTAAAATACATTTCTAACTATTTTCTTGAATGAGTGGACTCTGTTCTGTGTGGATGTGATCGTATGGATGTCTAACTGTCAACAACTGAAATCAGACAAGGGATTATAGGGTTTGCAAATAAGCAAAGTTGTCAACTGAAGAGACTGGAGTGAGTAAAAACAAGTACCAACAACTGCACTGCAGATCAGGGGTTATATGTGTCTGTGGTGAGAGCAACTGGACCAATTGAGAGTGCAAATATCAAGCCAAACTAGGTGGAGAAGAGATTAAGGGGCTTGGGAATGAAGTATGTCTCTGGGAGTAAGGCAATTGGAGAAGGTGACTTCTAAAGGGACCAAGAAGTCTCTGCTAACTGATGGAGAGGATGTAAAATCTGAAGGCCAGCTGAGAGACTGCATGTGTGTGTGTATCTGTGTGGGAGGAAGCTGGGGACAACAGTGATCCAGTCTGGAAGGAGGGCCTGTCTAAGATATTGGGTGGTGTTTGCCCAGAAGAGATCCACAGTGTGCATGTTTATGTGCTGCTGTGTGCACGGAAATCTGTACCAGTAGCTGCAGTGGGACTATAGTGTTTGGGGAACAGTGTGTCCAGATGCCAGCAGCTGGGGAGACCTGGGATCCATGGCCAGTTACTGGATGGACTGTGTGTCTAAGCCCAGCTACTGAGAGAACCCTGGTGCATGTGAGTGAGGAGGTCTGTACTAGCCCTTGGAGAGGGGTTCATTTGTGAGGGTACAGCAGCTGAGAAGATCGGGGATCCAGGTACCAGCAGATCCATGGGGTGTGTCTGTGAGTGACAAGTGAGAAGCAATTACAGTGGGATTGCAAGCCTTAGGAGCTCGTATGTCCAGGGTACAGCAGTGGGGCACACTGTGGATCCAGGGACAGACTCAGTATTTAAGGTCAGCTAATGGAGGAATCCACATTGTATGTATCCATATATTTCCTAATAATGGACTTTCATTAACCAAAGGGCAACAAGATGAGGCCATTGGTGGTGTCTGTTTTTGTGTGAGTGCTAAGTGTTTCCGGCTGTATTGATCTGTGTAGCTGTCCATGTGTATATATGCACATATGTATTGCAGAAATGAGTTTGTATGTGTGTGCCTACCAAGAACACGTTTAGTTTCACTACTGAGTACAAGTACAGGCTGGGGGATGAAGGGATTTGGAGGAGCCCTGCGGAGAAGGACTTGGAGGTGTTGGCAGATGACTTTGATTTGTGCTCTTATGAGAGATCACAACTGCATTTGCCCTACACTACCACAAAACCTTCATTCGTAGTACAGCCAAACTCAACTGTAATGTGAAGGGTCCTTTAAAGCCCCTTATGACATTCGGGGTCATTTCAATAATTGCCTTAAGTTACTGAAATCAGAGATTATAAGCTAATTGTATAAAAGTTCATAAACTACTGTTTATCCTGAGGCAAGTATAGGTATATGACCAATTAAAATATTAGCCATATATATCTCCTGTATTTGAAAAACTGAGAATCCGTTGCACATTAGCATTTTGCTCTCCTCCCTCATGACTGCAGGCAGATTGTTTTAACTTCATTCCACCACGGTAGCAATCAAGTTACAGTCCACCAAGCTCTGCGAGGTCATTGGACTCTGATTGTAAATTCACAAATGAGGGTGCACAACGGCTCACTAGATTCCTGCTGACTCCTGGACTGTGTCTGTGCTCTAGGATTTTGGATGGGATTGCTCTAGACTAGGTTGGTGGCTGCCCCTCACCGCTGTGCCGGCCTCAGGCTGCTTCCAGGAGAGAGGCAAGCTGAGGGAAGGTGAGGCTTTTACGGAATGCCCGCTGCACCACAAAGCCCAGTCTTTCACACGGTTTTCATCTACGTCGACAACCCCAGCTTCAAGCACCGCTGGGCGGCCATCCAGACCCAAACCTGCCAGAGCGCGGCAGGACACAGACGACATTGGTACTCCTTGGTGTATTGGAAAGGGGAGGCATAAGATGCGCGAGCCGGGCGAGGCTCCACCTGCCGCCGCGCACCTGTCGCTGCGCGCCGGGCGGCGGGGCAAACGGGGGAAACGGGGATAACAGGAATAACGGGGGAAACGACGCCGCAGCGAGCGCGCCGCACCAGCGGGCCATGTAAGGCAGCGGCAGCCGCCCCGCCGCCCCTCAGTCGCCGCGCGGGGGGCGGGCGCGGCCCTGGACGGACGG